>JARYHS010012482.1:0-18000 GCA_031002005.1 Vandiemenella viatica
ATAGCTCATCACAAGAAACACCTTTTAGAAGTAATATATGTGATAACTAACAAAAACGAACACATGAACCAACCTGTAGCATAAAAACAACACGGCAAAACCAAATTACGTCGAAATTATATAACTGAGTTGCCAATTACGCGGATGCCGAGATGTTCCCTTTAAAAGGCCATGGCCGAATTCCTCCCCATTCCTTGCCCCAATCGTTCTCCGCCTCTAAGGCCTTTACGTCAAGTCGTAAAGCAATAGACAAAGAAAGGCAAGAAGGCCGATTACGCAGAATCTGCAAGGTTACTGTTGTTTGTATGCTAATTTATAAGAAAATTAGCTCGTACCCGCGACTTCGTACGGGTGGATTAAGAATTTTAAGCCAGAATTAAATATAGAAAGTTGTTGGTAACGAAGGATTGGTCCCAAACAATATCGAGTAGGAATAATATGACAGGAAATCTAACACTATATCATCGTACCGTCGAACCTGTCTTGAAGAGAATCAATTTCCAACATATTTCTGTCACCATTCGATAAGGTCTCAAAATTTCGTGACTACAACTATTAATCATGCTGGAAAAAATATACTGTGCCCTTCATACAGATTTCCTTATAAAATCCCATCACAACTATATAGCCATTTAGTTGTCAAAACGTAACAAAAAGACGGAGACTTACTTCCGTATTTATAATAATATTACTGTGGTTCACACTCACACACTGACTGCGAACAACACCTGAGGGATCATTATAACCTAAAAAAGTGTACACCTACAACATTGCAAGACTACCTACGATTTGCCTCGCATTGCACCCCTAACTTTGTAATATCTACAGTTTAACATTCAATCCGAATAACCTACGGCCCAGGCCTGACTCTTACGATGAGAAACAACTTTTAAAAATCTTAGCCTCCACGGAGATTTGAACCGGAGACCACGACATTCGTAAGCAAGCGCTTTAACCACTGAGCTGCCAGTCCACTACACGGAAACACGGTACGGAGACGTCCATATCCAACGTGTCTGTCTATCGCCGTATTTCGAAGTAATGAGACAACATGTGTTATTTATACAGATAATTTTTCAACCAAATGTAGACAGTATTTTTCTCCTTGTTTCAAAGGATAATGGTGCAAAGTTTTATCGAGATGGAGGAAAACTGTGGATTTGTATGAAGAACAAACAAACTAACAAACAAACATACATACATTTATCTTTATATATAAAGATAAATTTACAGTGAACAATATAGACACTACATGTTTTAGAAGGAGATTAAATGAGGATTTCGCCACCGAAAATTTCCTCGCATAATTGTGCGTATCTCATGATGAACATCAAATAAGAGTCAAATACTAAAATTTCAGGCATGAAAAAAAAAAAAAAAAAAAAAAAAAAAAAAAAAAAAAAAAATATTTTAGTAGGTGACCAGGAGCGTAAAAGAGTTTAACAGAATTACCACACATAAAGACCACAAAGCTAATGAGCACCACAGGCGAAGCTTCTAATTTAACTTCCGCAAAAATAATGAGCACCACTGGGGTAGCTTCTAATTTAATCAGTATGAATCAGAAAAAATGGTGCAAAAGTATGATACGTAACGCCAGTGGCTGACTAAAATACCGAGAAAAGCAAACCACGTAACCTCAAACTGCAACTGAGAATCGTTTATGATTAATGTGTTTATGTCCCCCTTGGTCTGGAAATTATCAGTGAATGTACATTTGGCTTTTATAACAGCAAACTTTCGGTTCCTTAATTTAGATTCTGCTAGCTGGTGCCCACGACTTCGTGTTAGCTACTGAATTGCAACCACCATAGTGTACGATGGGAGACTCGGGGCCACTACCGCACACAAACACCTCTGGTTAGTGCTAGAGATGGGTCGTTCGCGAGTGAACCAGTTCTTTAGAACAGTTGTTTTGAAAGAGCGAGTGAGCAGTCGCGAACGGTAGTTCTTCTTGGAAACCGTAATGACGGTGGGGTGTCGCTCTCGATTGAACTTAACTTCAATAGAGTGTGCGGCAACAATATGTCGATTTCGGCTTGGCCATTCTCGCCCGTCCCATATTTGTTCTTAGTTCCAAGCCGTTCATTGTTTATCCACTCCGCTCTGAAAAAAATAAGAACACACAGAGAGGAGCTAGTTCGTTCGCGTTGTTCTCCGATCCCAGCGTTGAGCACAGTGCCGAGAAGTGCCGCTGGAGAGCTAGTTCTTTCGAATCTGACGTCCCGCTCCGCTTCTCTTTGTTTATTCCGCGTGCCTTGTGAAAGATTATTTTCAAATGCTGGACAAATTTGCACTGAAAAATGAAGTAGGCTGCTGAATGGCAAAATAAGTAAAATTTCATTTGTGAACAGTAACCTAAAACAAAACGTTCTTTAAAATTGATTGTATTTTGTATCTGCAAATAAATTAATGTAAAAGTAACTATCCTCAAACTATCTCTCAAATATTCCCAGCAACCCGAACAATATTTCATTGTCGCTTTGAAAGGGCTTTTCTGCGTGAAAGTTATCTGGTAGCATTTAAGAAACAAAAATGTGTCAGAATAAATACAAAAATAAATGAAAATAACCGATGTGAGATTAAACTAAGAAATCAGTCTAAATGTAAATAAAACGAACAGATACTACACTCAAAATGAATATAACTGCTGTTTTTGTTTAAACAGGGCTAGTGAACTGGTGAACCGTTGAAAAGAACTAGTTCTTTTCATAGAGTGATCAAATGAGCGCCGCTCTTTTTAGTGCGTCACTTTACCCACCTCTAGTCTGCGCTATGTAGTTGAGACAGCAAAGTGAAATATAAGGACAGACACGTATTTGGTCGAAATAACAAAATTCCTTCGGTCGACCACTCTGAACCACCATATCTCCCACGCCCCCACAGATACCGACATGCAACCACCTAAGTGCACGATGGGAGACTTGACGCTGCTACCACCCTCAATAGTTGTGGTTGGAAAGTGAAATATAGGGGCAACATGTCTTTCGTCGAAATATGAAACTGCTCTTCGTCGACCACTTTCGACCATCATCTCCCACTCCCCACAGCTACCGACAAGCAACTACCATAGTGCACGATGGGAGTTTTGAGGTTAATGCTACCATAAACACCAGTGGTCTGCAATAGGTACTTTTGGCTGCGGAATGATACATATTGAGACATATGTCTATTTTGATATCCGGTTGACCACTTTCAAGCACCATATCTACCACTCCCCGAGAGATACCTACATGCAATCGCCATAGTGCACGATGGAAGACTCCAGGTTACTACCACACTGAAACAACAGTGGTCTGCGCTCGGTAGATCTGGCTGCAAGGTGAAATAAAGGTACACGGACGACTTTGGTAGAAATAGGAAAATGCCCTAGGTCGACCACTCTCAACCACCACACCCCCACAGCTACCGACATTCGGCCAACGTTGTGCTCGATGGGAAACTCCATACTACTGGCACACGCAAACACCAGTGGTCAGCGCTACGTAGTGGACGCTGCAGAGCGAAATATAGGGTCACACACGTCTATTATATATATTATGTTTATGTATAAGATTAGTGAATGCTATCATAGTTGATAAAAGTTAATAAACGGGATATGAAGGCATTATATTTAATTTTTAGTTGAGATTTGGGGGACACTGCTCCTTTTTCCAATTTCTACACGCAGTAGTCACTTTAAGCTATGCAGTGGCTGTATACAGTTTAATAGTGGGGGTTCTGTGTATACCCGTTCTAATAAGTATGCCCTTAACTATAAGTAATCAAAATATTACTAGCAACATTTTGAGGTGTAATTACTGTTGAGACAACAGGTACGATAGTGTCAAATCTGTCTTCACAGAAATAAATACAAATCCAAAATACACAAATAATAAACGAGTTTTTTTTTTTTTTTTTTTTTTTTTTTTTTTTTTTTTTTTTTTTTTTTTTTTTTTTTTAAATAGAGATGACTATACGCAACACAAAATTAAATATCATGTAATTCATATTGTGATTAAATTTACATCTATGCACATTATACACTATTATTAATACTCACCTGAAGCATCAGGCGCGCCCCATTGGCTCAGTTGGTTTCTGCACCGTAATTGTCTCTGGCACTGACACGGGGGTAGCTGGTTTGAATCTTGGCGATTGAAGAAATTTTCATTCTAAGGACAGGGTAGGAGAGGTAATAGTGAACAGTTCCTAATCACCAGTCCCGGTTTGTTTGAAAACGCCCTTATTCGTTGTCTCTGTCTTGTATCGTAGGTGGGGAAAAGCCCTGCAGTAACTGTCGATAAGTGACAGTTCGAGACGAATGTTTGAAACCAATACAGAGACCGCTAGCGGTTTTATTCTCTGCTGCTTTAAAGAGCGGAGAAGCTGACTGCAAACATATTCCGCTATTCACGTCTTACTGCACAGTCCATTGCACTGCCTATTCCAGTTTGTTAGTAAAAAAAAGTATGTTTGGATTGCCAATATAAGGTATAGACAGACATACAGATAAATTAAACAGATATATGGGGTACAGTTAAGAGAACTTTAAATAACGAGACTGCAGGAGAAGCTATTGAGATCGATAAGGCTTTATATGCAGTCTCGTGTGAATCAAAAAACTAAATACGTGCTGGCAACATATATATATATATATATATATATATATATGTGTGTGTGTAAATGTAACCTTGGTTTGACATGCATCATTCATTAGCTCTCATTATTTCTGAAGTTGTCTGTGGTCAGATTCATTAATATTTTTTACTCGCTTTCTAGCTTGTTTGTTTGAAATGGATTTATAGTTTGCGGTTATGTGTCAGTACGCAGAAACAAAAGGTTACAAAATATCTAAGCTCGATCTATGTGTTAATGAGATAGCGGGAATGTCCATCATTCCGCTCTCAGTGTACCACAACAGCCGCTTGAATTGGGAAAGCAGATTCCACCTCCAGATATGCACTGTATTTTTAAACAACAGAAAAAGCTGCACAATAAATATGTCATTATAAACGAGAAGAATGATTCAACATTCCATATATTCAGGCATCCAGTAATTCAGTTAAAAGTAAATCAGACTTCTTGCTAATTCCAATGCATAGAGAATCGCTTATTTATAGCACTTATGTTTAGGAATTATTAAAAACTCCCTCCATACTGAGCTTGGGGGGTGAGCTTCAGTTATTGCCCTCGGCATTCTGGAGGATGCAAGTTGAAATCACCGTCTGCCTGTCGAGATTGTAGTTTTCTATGTTTTTCCTAAGTCACTATCAAAAACTGGCAGAACTCTTCCTTTAAAAGGTCATGGGTAAATTCCTTTCCGTTCTTTTTTTATCAATCCTCTCCCGCCTTTAATGACCTGGATGTCGACGAGGCTTAAAGTCATAGAGAAAAAGTACCTTCCAGTCGAGTCTTGAGTGACTGCAGTAATTTCCTTCAAGGTCCAGAATTTATAAAAAAGTCAAGAATTTACATTGCTCGAACCAAAATGGTTTGAGGATAAAAAACACCTTCAGTCAGTTCTTTTGAACAAGTACCAATATTGCTCGGAGAACATGTCACCTAATGGCATATTATTTATTACATGAATTATGTGTCTAATTACTGAAATCTATTGAGAGTGACTGCCGACAATAATAACGGGAGACATCCTAGCTGGATTTAACTATTAACAGGAAAAAACACAAGAAAAATTTATAGCCTGGATAAACCTGAGCCCTGTATTTGTTTTTCTGACTTGATAGCAATATACTCTGCTGAGTTAATATTTGTCTAAGACTATCTTCTCTAGGAGCCATAACGTTTAATTAAATCATCTTCAACTGTTCGGCAGCTTCACTCAACACACTCTTCAGTTTCTCTTAAAAATGCTGTACTTTTATTGCCGTTTATCTCGATCATTTAACTCTGATTTACTCCATGGTTGCATATATAACTGCCTCCGTTGTTAGTGGGATTCTCTGTAAAGACCCGCCCACCTAGGGTGGTCGGTGAGCGGTAACATTCTGGCCTCGCATTCGGGAGGACGCGGGTTCCAATCCCCGTCCGGCCATACGGATTTGGGTTTCCAATAATCACTCGAGATTAATGCCGCATGGTTCCTTCAAAAATCTATGGCCGAATTCCTTCCCGTTCCTTGCTCCCTGTCCTTTACCGCCTCTAATGATCTGGCGTCGACGAGGCGTATAGTCATAATAAAAAAAAAGTGAGACGCCAATGCACTACCGACTTGGCTCGTATTTTCTCTGAAAAATGGTATAAACGTCCTCTTGGCTTTCCCGCACAAAATCATTTAAATGAGCTTAAGTATCGTTTGCAGATGTTACCCAATAGTGAAAAAAATTACAAATAATCAGTCGGATAGCTCAATGTAAGACTCTCGACTTGAAAAGTCAAAGTTCTAGGTTGTTACCAGTATTTCGCAGGCCTTACCTGCACTAAATTTACGGAAAAGGCTCATTTATAGACATGTGAAGTACTGTACAACGTGCTTGCTCCATTGTTCATATTCGACGCTAAACCGCAGGTCTCAGAGGAAAGGAACTTGCCGTCCTACCTGAAAATTATTGTCAGTTTTTTATAATACAAATTGAATCTAACGATAGCAAAATGGCTCTAAAATACACGTATTAAATAATTTTTTGAATTCTTCTTTTAAATTGTGGGAATAACAAAGCATTAATATTTTTGTTTATTTCCTTGGCTCTTTCGGCGCCTGATTTAACTGCAATAATTTATATTACGTTTAACATATCTTTAGAAATAAGTTAGCTGAGAAACTTGAGACAAGCGTTAACACTTCATGTGTTGAGCCAGACTTATTAGTAAGAACAGCTGGATTTCACAGTTCTACTTAACAGTGCACCAGCAATCTCGACAAACCTGATTACTCAACGGAGAATGAGAGATATGCTCTTTACAGGGCCACAGTGAATGACAGATTTTTTGATAAACAACGGGCGTAATTCCTAATTCTACAATGATACATTAATTCGTCAATAAAGAAATTATTTTCTGCCGGTCTCCGCTTACTATTACTTACTGGTTAGACTATCACCCCTTCGTAACACGGAAATAACCTTTCACAACAATGATATGTAACAGGTTAATCACTATTACTGCTGTTTTTAATTGCAATAGCTTCGCAGCCACTTAATTTTCTTTTCGGAATACTCCCATGTTGAAAGATTGGTAGCACGAAACTGTGGATTTGATATTGTCATGAGAAAACCTTTTTCCTCCAGGGCAAGGCTGTCCAACCAATTTCGGAGATGGGCCACAATTTCGATTCAAAGTAGAATAATACTTTGCCTATAGTTACGATAGATATTTAAATATAACAAAGATATAACTAACACAGTCTAATTACAATCAAAAAACAGAAACCATAAATGAGATCTTTACAGTGGCTCTTTTAATTAAAATCAAAAAACATCAATGAGACCTTTGCAGAGGTTTCGCAGCTATCATATTCTAGACCGCTGTCGCTGGCGGGTAAATTCAAATGCGCTGGGGTGCCTGGGGTGGGACAGCCCGTTTTTTTGTCGTGAATTGTTTCATCAGGACTTCTCTTACTACCAGAGTGAGAGCTGGTAATTTTGTTTGGTCGTTCTTTCCGCGAATCCATTTAACTGATGAATTTGCGTTTAAATTGCTAAATTGCGGACACGTAACATAAGATGTAAGGGAGATAATAGTGTTTGTTAACCAAGCTTCATAATTTCATATCAGCTTTTCTCTTTCCTCGTTTGACTTCAATGAAAGTTGAATTCAGAGTTCTGTAATAGTACTACTTAACAATGGACCAGCAATCTCGACAAACCTAAGGGATTACAAAACAGTAAAGAGTCTCTTGTATGTCTGTATTATTTCCAGAACAGTCTCTACGAATACACACTACCCGTCTGTGAAGGGATAACATATTCGTAACAATTACTTCCGAGACCAGCAATAAATATTCTATAAGTATTCCTAGAGGAGAATTCATGTTTCATTTGCTCCACTTTGTTGGCTCTTAATTAATTATGCAAGGTACTGCATGGAAATAGCATGGTTATTTGACCCACATTGCGAACAAAATACAAAAATGCCTGAAGACTGCCAAGATATATCGTTGTTTGTTGTAATATACCAAATTTCATGACATTATTTTTATTTTTACTTCTTATTGTTAAGTAGTCAAAATGGCTTCAACTGGACCCTTATAATTTTTCAATGTCTTCACACCGGCAGTGATTTAAAGGGAGATGTGCTTTACTGACCGTGAAAGAGATTCGTAGGCTAAAGCAAAACAAGAGATAATCGTATTGTTCACGTATCCGGTTAAGTGTTATATCGTTGAGTAGGTATTCAAAAATGCAATGTTGATTTGGAATGCTTTTATTTATTTGCGTTTATCGAGATAAACGACCTCCTAAAGTCCTCAACAACGTGTTCCCAAAACCTCCAAATTTCCAACCACTTGACTAAATATTTTTAAAAACAATCAAGATAATGGCACTTAATACGGATCATAAATGGAAATTGTTATGCATACTGTATAGTGAAAAATGTTTGTTTTATATAAATTTTCATGGTAGTTCCAGCAAACAAACCTGTAATTCAGTCGCGTTTGCACCGCTTGCTACGAAATTGCAGGGAGATATGATTTATTGACAACAAAACCAATAAGTAGACATTTTTTTTCTTTAAAAAAAAAACAACGTTTATGATATAAAAGTAACAGAGAATTCTAAAGCCTCGTAATCATATAGTATGCATGCCAGGTATACACACTTCTGTTATTTTCTTCTTTTATATCTGGTAACTGCAACAGTGAATAATTTAAACGAGATATTATTTTTAATGTTTTGTCATGTTATTTATAAATTTATTAATTTTGTTTCATAAATACGTGATGAGTGAAGAAGAATAAATGTAGTAGAAAAAATAAACATTATTTTTTACAACTGATTTTAGCAAAAGTTATTTTACATACAATTAATTCTTTTGTAGGAATTGGTTTATGGAGTTGAAGTTGTCAGTAAGATAATCTCTCAGTTTTTCTTTAAATACATCTTTGTTATCTACAGACTGTTTTATACTTTTTGAAAGTTTATTAAACAGATGGGTAGATACGTCCTAGAACAATTAACTCTTCGTTATACTGACGTTTGTGTTTTGTACAAGTTATTTTTGTTTCTGTTACTGAAATTGTGTATCAATGAATTTGATGTAAACAAGTTATGCTGTAGTTACATTATATAAGATCTACAAAAATTATAGTTCTTCATTTCCATCTTCAGAAATTTTTGATGATACAATTGGGAGACTACTGTTCAGTGGGAGTGAAAATTCCAGCGTCTGCCTGAACTTCGCTGTTGTCATTATTTGCTCACAATACTTTCACTGTGGCTCAGCTGATGCTATATTCCATTTTACAAGCTTCCGCTAAAAATAAACAGCATATTCAGAAATCCTGCAAAACACCATAGGTGGCGATAGAAATGCAGGCAACAAAAGGGAATGTCCATGCGAAAATTGAGAAGATTGGGAAAATTAATTACACCTGTATGAAATGAAAAATATAAAATCTTTTTTTTAAAAAAAAAACAACAACAACAACAACAACATATTAGTCTCGTTCAACAGGGCCCCTACAGTTACAACACCGATACCACAGAAGGTGCCCGCTTAAAATAATATTGAAAGGTGAGCGAGATAACATCATACGAACGTGTTTACAGCCATTCGGCTTGAGGACAATACTAGAGGCTTCAAAGTTCAAACTGTTGTAGTAGGGGCCTTGGTGGATAAATACGTTATATTTATCTTTCATACCTTTATGATTAATAAAGGGAATTTTTTATTTTATTTTATGAAGGAGTGAAAATATGGATTTTGCAAGAATCTCGATGTTAGTTGGAATATAGGAAACCTGTCACAATATGACATTTATTTTTTATCATTGGCGATTACAAGTCTGAGCGAATTTACCGTTAACATTAACACAAATTGGCAAAATCATAACAGCAACGCTCAGAGGTACAATTAGCCGTCATGAGCAAATCCATTTTAGAATCAATATGCAACAAATAATGATATTTGGAAACAATCTACAATACAAGTTATGACGATCTCAGACATAGGTATCATAATACTGTGACTTTACATTAAAAAAAAAAAAAAAAAAAAAAAAAAAAAAAAAAAAAAAAAAAAAAAACCATGGGCGTCACGAATGAATAATATGCCATTCGAAAATAACTAGTTCTGCCAAATTACGCCGCTAGCTCAGGTTTTTTTTTTTGTTTGTTACAAAGTTAGAACATGGATCTATCCTCTCAAAGATGCTTAAGAGTTCAGTTTCACGGAATGCACAATCAGATGGCTTGATCGTAATAAATTACCATTGTAGTTCTGCGTCTGATGTCTGCGGTGTTCGGAGATGATCCACGGTATGTGAGACTGTCTCACAAGGCAGCTACAGGCACGTCCATAGTGGTAATGCGCATCATCGCATTACTAGCTGTGTCGCCGTGCGGAAGCCACTCCAGCGTCAGATTTCCGACACCAGGAGTCGGACTCAGCAGTTAGCGAGAAAAGCCAATTTTTGGAGTCCACCACAGAATAGACTAGCATAGAATCCAATCTCGTCACTCTTCTATCTGCGAGGAAATTTGTGGCTCCGCCCCTTGCAGTCTCGAAGATCACATTCAACAGAAAATTCCCAGGATTTTAAGTTATATGCTCATTTGGATTGGATCTTCAGGTTGGCACCTAATGTCACGTGATATCCCCGATATTTCATTTGCCCCGCGTATATCACAGAGGTCGGACATATTCGACTAAGTTCTCGGACGACCCTGTGCTCGGGTGGCAGGCATTTCCCACCAGGTGAGCGACCTTGTTGACCGCCCACCCCCAGGGAGCAGAATGTGTCGTCCGGCAAAACCCTTTATCTCCGACTTCCTGTAGCCGTGGTTCGGGAAGGCCACGATTAGCTTCAAGCCTACACAGCTCAATAATTCCTTAATATTCGTTGCAACAAGATACACTGAATGTTCGCAATTGCATTACATTTCTCACTTGGAATCTTGCGAACTTTAGGAAATTACAAAAAAAAAAAAAAAAAAAAAAAACTATTTAGGTGGTTGCTCAAAAGTTATGTAAATTACTCTAACATTATGATTTATATAATAAAAAATGCGCCCTAGAATGTAGCGATAGCGTTACATTATACTGTCGAAAGGTAAGACACGTGGCGCGTATGCGCAGAAGAATTTCTCGTTAGGCAAACTAGGCAGCTAACTAAAGCGCCAATCTCGGAACGAACCCAAAATGAATGATACACGTTGGGACACAGGAGGTGAAAATGACGTCAACTTCCCGAAATACATTAAACGTAACTGACCATAGTCAGTGATTATTCGCGTGACAAAACAATGCTTGAGGGTTTTCTATATGTTTGTTTCTGTTCATCTTACCCGATTTCTCTGTATAACGTTCTGTACTGAATAGAACCTTAAACCTTATGCAATATTAGAATATGTTAGAAATTGTTTTTGAAAGGCGATATAGATATTTCGAATATTCGAGAAAGTTCTTTCCAGTTATTTAGATAACAAACCAAAAAGGGAGCTCGCATCTATTAACCGCCTAGGGTTCTTGGGTCTCTCGTCCGCCCACTGCAATGTGTTTGAAAACACATAATACATGCCTAGCAACTGAGTAGTAAACGAATTTCATGCAGTACCTAACGTTATTTTCTCGCCATAAGAGGAGCTGTTTCCCCAAGTGATTTCAAAGTAAGACAAAGGTATTTGGCTGACATTTTACCAACAATTATCACTTTAGATTCGTTACTTGTTTCGAAACATACAACTTAATGTTTGGGTGTTAAAGATTCAGCTGAATATAATTAAAGCTAATTAAAAGTTAATAAATGTTAAGTGTATTGACAGTAAGAATGAGCAGCGAAAATATTAATTATCATTTGACACTTCATGAGAATAGGTTGCAAATATATGATCAAACTCTAACCGTGCTATAATCAGACCGAGCGTGCTGGGTGAAAGGTAAAGTCCTGCCCTTGCAGTTGGGGGAACGCGAGTTTGACTCCTCGTTCGGTCATTCAGATTTCGGTTTTGCATGATCTCCCTTTTTTTTTTAACTGCTTAATGTCTCTTAACAGCGAGATCTTCAGAGATGGGAAAGGCTGGGGGAGGGGGGGGGCAAGGAATGGGAAGGAATTCGTCCATGGCCTTTTGAAGGAACCATCCTGGCTTTTGCCTGGAGTGATTTAGGAAACGATGAAAAACCCAAATCTGGATGCCCGGACGGGGATTCAAACCGCCATCCTCCCGAATGCGAGGCCAGAACGCTAACCGTTACACCACCACGTTCGGTGCATGATCTCCCGAAATCACGCCAGTCGAATGTTGGGATTGTTCCTTCAGAATGTCACAACCGAGTTTCTTCCTGTTCCTTGCCCCATTCATTTTCCGCCGCTAATGACCTAAACGTCAACGAGGCGTAAGGCCATAGAAAAAACAGTAATCAGTTTGTGACTGTCCCAAATTGTAATTGTAAAAAAATCAGATTGTAATTGCCCTGCATAAAACTCAGTCGGATGAAACTGCGTCACATGCTCGTTACGAGACAAAATGTTCAATGCGGATCAAATGTAGATGATTCGACGAACCCAGTTTTTACCGTCTCAGCATTGAGTTATTGTGAAGGGAGGTGGGTATAAGCGCCGGTTGCGTTAAATACCTAACAACATGAACACTCGCAGAACAGAAATATCTCTCTAGCCAGCCTGGACTGCAATTGTTAATCTGCCGTATGTACTGTATGGTGGCTCAAGCAGTCAACGCCGTTCAACAAACGGTGCACGCAGTCGATAGACTCAGCTGCTGACGCCACACAGTCTGAGTCGACGCAAATCAAAATCAGTGCTCAAATCCCACAGCAGAAAAACGAGGCTGCTTCCACCAAGTATGAACCGATTGGTTGGTCACCAGTGACAGTATGATCGAGACCATTTCATCACATTTTACTCATTCATGACATTGTAACCATAAACTTCAACAATGTTTCTGAAAATTTCCGACAAGCTAACATCTTTCGTGAGCAAAAATCTTATCACCGATAGCGTCTCACAGCCGGCGGGATTATCGGATTTTACTTCAAATTTTAATCTAACACAGAAGAGCGAAAAAATTTTCGGAACAATATAAAACCACACGATGGTTGCGCTAGACGTTAAGGCCGGGCGCACATTGACGCGCAGTCGACGCAGCGCAGCGCAGCACAGTTTCTGTGTCTATGTTTTGGGGCGGAACAGCGCGTATTGAGACGCAGAGCAGGGCGGCGCAGTACTGCGCCGCACATGGCCTGCGCGACGTTGTGATCACGACACAGAAACTGTGCCACGCAGCTCACTCGTTCCGGTTTTTGCCGTAACACTTCTTGCGTTATTTATAATCTTGCTTTACTTATAATCATTTTCAACTATGGAATAAGAAAAATTGATTAATCTGGTGCGTAACCAACCTGCGATTCACAATATCAGTCATAAAAAATACATAAAAATTAAATTTAAACAAGAGATTTGGACAATGAACCCAACAAGTCGTGAGTAAATTCAGCATTTATTTATCATACAACTATCCACTTACAATCTTCAATTTTCTTTTCTTTTTTTGAATTCATTTTTAATAAAACTTCGAAAAAGATTGATATATATATATATATATATATAGGCTATTATCACATTATTTGTTTTCTTATTATTTGTACTACATCATTCAATAGTACTGTGTCAACAAATTAAACACTTAATTTGTTGACACTGCTTTTTTAGTTTCAAGTGTTTATGTTCTGTTATATAGTTTTCTTAAAAATATAATATGAAATAAAAGAGAGAAACATTCTTATAAATGTCATGTACCGTCAAACGCTAAATAATTAAATAAATAACCACGAAAATACAGCGAGATTTTCTTCAGTTCTAATCGATATTTGAGCTTTGTCGAGAAAATAACAAGTTACATTATGCCGTGAATATCCGCTCGAGTCATCCGGAAATTATCTTTTGAGAATTCTCTTGTCACTGCAAAAGACAGATGAAAGTTTCTTCTCTTTATATACTCACTTTTGCATAGTTTTATCTAACTCAGCTTCTGTTAAAGTAATAACAATTTTCCAAGCTCGGCATCCCAATCTGATTCAGAAATCAAAAATCGAGTTTTTGCATCGACATGTTTTTGGTTACGCTTTATTGTCGGTTTTTCGCACAACACAATGCTTTGTAAACTGCCGCACGAAACTGCGCTCTAATATGCGCGAGTAACTGCCAGTCTGTGCTGCCCTGCCCTGCTCTGCGTTGCCCCTACTGCGCCACGCAGCTCAAAGTGCGCCCCGGGTAAGCAACCAACTGAAGGCAGCGTCATTACAATAACTCGAACCCTATGTGTAATCAGTTATAACTTTGTGGACGTACTTCGTAGAGCTATCATCGGCAGCGGAATGAACTCGAGAGCTGTACCTTCCAAGTCTGTGGCCTTTTAGCAATGCTGGCTGCTGAGTGGTCTAAACGTCTGAGTGGTGAGCTAAGAAAACACGACCCGAATCCCGGTCTCGACTGGGACTTTCAAAGGCCCTTAACTAGTCATTCCCCTTTAAACTTTAGGTCCCCTATACCCGGTGGGATTACCGGGTTAGAGACAGGCGGATACGATAGAGGCGGATTGAGTAGACAATTATAACCCGGCCTCCAGGTCATTATGACCACACGAGCCCTTACTTTTGTTGGAGTTTCTCCTGTAGTCCCTCTATGATCTAAGCTGTCCCGGGACAGGTGGTACAAGATAAGTACACTGCACCGAGCGTGGTAGGCGAGCGGTAACACTCTGGCCTCGCATTCGGGAGGACACGGGTTCGAATCTCTATCCAGCCCTCCAGATTTGGTTTAAAAATTAATGGCCGAATTACATCCCATTCCTTGCTGCCAGTCCCTTCTTCCAACCCCCCCCCCCCCCCTCTAATGACGTCGTCGTCAACGAGGCGTAAAACCAGAAGCAAAAATCGTGCACTGCATCTTGCACCAATGCGAAAGTGTTATATCACCCGCGACTTTCCACGGCGCACAGTGGAAGACTGCCTTAGCACTGTGGCAAACACGATGCACTGCTTATCTTTCTAGTCCCAAATTGTTTGGTGTCCAGTAAGGCATCGCTCAGTTGTTTGCCAATTGCCATACTCTTAATCTCCCTTGCTGCTGGGTGGTGGAGGTTCGGCGGACCGAAGCAGAATTAGAGGATAGAGGAACCTTTCTCAGCTACGGCGGATCTTATCCATAGTTGACTGCACTCGATAAACAAAGCAATCTGCAAAGTCCCTTGTAAATTTCTGCAAATTTCCAGAAACAGCATATGCATAAACCTTGGTAATTGTTCATGTTAGTGAATTATTGCGGGGTCAATATTTTAAATTTAATTTAAGTTGCCAAGGAGCGTATGCTCTGATAGCTATTTCCATATACACCTGTTTTTGCCTAAAGCGTGGTTAGACATGCACTTTAACCTGGAATCCAAGATCACGGAACTTTCTGGCGTACCTTATGTGATCAAGCAGAACTCTTAAAAATATCTACTCACATCGGGATTTGAATCGGAGACTTTAAGAGCATTCGCCTTAACTACTAAGCTACTAGACCGTCCTGAGACAGTATTTTCTAATTATATTATCCATTTCTGTGTCATATACAGGGTCCAGCAATAAAACCTCCCGCATTTGGCTTTGCCGGCGTGAGGGTTGCAGTGAGGATAATGCTGTGAAGTGTGTTTTGTTTGAAAGCGGTGTAAGTGCCATTGTCAGTGTGCGCCATGGCGTGGCTTGGTGAACATCGTGCTTTTGTTGTGGAGGAATTTATTCGTAACGCTGGTTCTGTGATCAATACTCAGCCTGCGTTTCGGAGACAATTCGAACTTTGCCGACACGATCGTGCCCCGGATAGAAAAACTATTCAGCTGTGGGTGTCAAACTTCAGAAAGACAGGTTCAGCACTGAAAAGAAAACCTAGAGGCCGTCCTCGGGCTGCATCAACGCCGGAAAATGTGGTGCATTTGAGAGTGTCTGTGCAACAATCACCAATGTGTTCAGCACTTAAACGTGCAGCTGCCCTGGGATTATCTGATAGGAGTATGAGAAGAATTCTTCATAGAGAACTTCATATGCACCCCTTCAAAATGATGGTTACCCAGGAATTAAGTGAAAGAAATTTTGAAACTCTCAGAGTTGCATGTGAAGAAATTCTTCAAAACATTCCACCTGGCGCTTTGTTTATTTCTTCGGATGAGGCCCATTTCCACTTATCAGGAACTGTAAACAAACAAAATTTCTGCTTCTGGGATGCAGAAAACCCCCGTGAAATTCATTAGCGACCACTACACAGCCCTCATGTGACAGTTTGGTGCGCTGTTGCTGAATGTTTCGTGTGGGGACCGCATTTTTTTTCGAAGAAGGTGGCCACACGGTAACGGTTAATTTAAACCGTTATTGTCACATGCTACAGACCTTCCTACAACCTAGGCTAAACCAGTTTACTGCAGATAAGAAGTGTGCTTCCAGCAAGACGGAGCAATATCCCACACCTCTCGGCGTTCTATGGAAATGTTGTGCGAGTTGGTTCCTGGTCATCTTGTCTCTTTGCGAGGAGACATCGCGTGGCCCTCAAGGTCGCCTGATTTATCGCCTTGTGATTTTTTTCTTTGGGGACACTTGAAGGCTCTAGTGTACAAACATCGTCCCAAAAAACTGCAAGCATTTAAAGATGCCATTTCCCAAGAATTGGCAACCATTCCAAGAGAAATGAAACGAAGATGTATGGAGAACTTTCGGGATAGAATTCGTCAATGTATCAACAATGGAGGACGTTATTTAGCAGATATAATTTTTAAAAGCAAATAATTAAAAATGGCAATGTATTTATTTTTGATAAATAAAAGTAATTATTCTCTATCGTATTTAGTTTTTCTGTGACAACCTATTAAAATGAGGGAGGTTTTATTGCCGGACCCTGTATTGCATTACTTCCCAAATTCTTCAGTTTCCATAGAAGAGAAGCGTTCATATACCGTCCATTTCATCGTCAGTTTAGTGATTCCGAGGAACATAAACATTGAAATCGTTAATGAGCTCAGTAATCACGCGACCAGTGGAGAATCGGGCCAACTTATATTGTGCAGGAGCTGACGAATTGATCTTCAGCTATAGGGAACTCAAGTTCAATTCCACGTCCCGCATACAATTTCGCTATTTCTTAACATTTCTAAATTAATCAGGATAGTTCGTTCTTTTTAATATTGACCGAATTGTATGCAATCTGCTGCCACTGCTTTCGGTGTCAAATAACACTGAAACCGTCTGTCCCGAAACCAAATTGTGTCCCGAAAAGGTGCTGAGTGGTCTGGTTAATTAGAGTAGGAAACGTAATTACAAAATTTTCACTTTATACGTGACGGATTCTTGTTAGCCTCAAGCTTTGTGTAAAACCTCAGGCGTTATTAACACAAAGCTATTCATTACTACATACGGACTCCAAGAGCTTAGTTCAACAATGATTTCATAGTTCTTTGTGTTCAGTTGATTACTATACGGATGAAAATAACATTTGTCACCACAACAACATCTAATTCAGCGATCTCCACTCAACTAGGTCTGTGAAGGGTTCCACAATGATGAAACAGCTTACAAATTATTCATTGTTTCGCCTACTATACCGTCTGGTTACCATGGGTGTTTAACCGACAATTTGGGACTTTGACGACGATTATATTTTGTTTTGTTTTATTATTTACGGTTTCATGTTGATATTTACATACTAGTTCAGAGAAAGTGTCGCAACACGTAGATTTAAGGAACACTTCCCTAAATCGAAATCCACATCATTTACTGATTGCAGTTAACATTATAATACCACTAATTAATCTATTTAATAACCAAAATTTAAGATATTGCACCACATAATGGTTAAAC
>JARYHS010012484.1:0-13000 GCA_031002005.1 Vandiemenella viatica
ATTTTGCGTTTTTTATACTGTGCGGTATTGAAATGTCATTAGCGGAAAAAATCATTTGGCTAATCCTGTGAAGTGTGGTAAACACAATGCGAGTTTAAAATCAAATGAAGAGAACGACAAAATCAACACTTTTTCGCTTAGTTATGATACCGACTGCAGAGTTTGTCATGAATATATTTGTGAACAAATAATATGATGTACCTGCGTAAGATCTCAATTAAATATGCTGTTTACAAATTTTTGTATGTTTAATTAATGGTCATTTGAATGTAGATTTTACATTTTTTGTGGTCCGTGTTTTTTGGGAAAAACAGTTTTAAAAGTTGGTAGGTATGCACTTGCAATTTTTTTTTCTGCCAGCAATATTGTGAACATAATTACTCCAATTAATATAAGGCAACATGAAAACATAATAAAAAAATTGGAAAAAATATCTTTATTTTCTCCACACACTCTTCTTTTAGCTGGATACACTTTCCGCAGTTTTGTTCAATAAGTTTCAATACCCTGTTTATAGTGTGAATTGTTGGGTTTCTTAAAATAGACATTAACCCCAGACTCCTCTTCATTGTAGGCAAGTCTTTTACCGCCAAGCCATTTTTTTCAAGTTTGGAAGCAGAAAGTAATCTGAGGGTGATAAATTTAGTAAATTTTAAATGTGTGAGGAAGCAATTCAGACTTTAACTCATTGAATTTGGCCATCATCATAATTGATACGTGAATGGTTTTTCACCAAATGTGAGCATTTTTTACTGATTTCATCACTCAAACACTGCAATTAGTTTGCACTATAATCACTGTTGATTTTTTTCCTATCTGGAGATAATCTATGATAATTATCCAGCATGCATCCTAAAATCTGCCTGCAGATGCAACTGTCTTCACCTTCTTTGGAGCTGATTCATCCCTTTCAGTCCATTGATTTTATTGTTCCTTTGAATCAGGTGTGATGGATCCATGTTTCATCCTTGGTTATAAATCAACACAAAAAATCTGCATTCCAAACACCTATATTTCTGTTACCTGCAACCACCTAGTTTTTTTGTCAACAAATTTCAACTATGATTTCTTTAATCATTTTTGTTAAATTATTCATAATTTTTCTTGGTTGATTCATTCCAATCCCTGGCCCCCTTACAAACAAAAAAGAATTTTCTTATACCCTTTGGCCTGAAGCTGAGTGCCAGCTTGTTGTAATAGTCATATTTTCCCTAACATCCACCTCTTTTAATTCTTCCACCAATATCTTCCCACACCATGTGACCTACATACGTCTTGTACACTCCCATGACTCTCTTTACCCTCCTCCTATCTTCCAATGAATCACATTGCAGCTTCTTTAACATATCAGTTATTGATGGTATTCTGCAGTAATTTTCTAAAACAAATAGCAGCCCTTCTTGAAGAAAACTGCTTCAACTATTGCCCGATTCACCTACTTTGCCAAACATGAAGATTTTTGAGTGCATTGTGGATGCACGCCTTCAAAGCATAGTTAAGATTGGCCCACATAAGTTTGGTTTCATGAATAAAACAGGGACAACTGATACTATTTATACCATATGTCTTTTGATTAGTGATGATCCGATACAAGTAAATACGAGTAAGTACTCAATACTTTGTTTCAATACCGAGTACTTTTGGCATTCGAAGTAATTCATACGATACTTACTCGGTATTGTACTTGTATCGAATCGAAATGCGCCTGGTGTTAAATTCTAAATGCATCATCCCTGCAGCGCCACTCAGTCGCGCCTGCACAATTAATTTCCTGCTGACATGAAGTTGGTAGCATTAAAAATCATACAAAATCAATCTTAAGGTAAGCAATCTAATATCAAAAAGTTTGTTTTAGGTCCCTAGTTCATTGTAATAAAGTTGTACTTGGCGCGCATTTCGCTATACCTGGCCTATGGTCGCTCCCGCACACCCCCTCACAAAAACTACAAGATATCTACATCTACATATATATTCTACAATTCACAAAACTGTGGGTGGCAGAGGGTGCTCAGCACCAAACCTAATCTCTTTGTTGTGCATTCCAATCCCTAATGGTACGAGGGAAAAAAGAATTTCTATAAGAATCAGTTTGGCTGTTTATTTCTCTAATTTTATCTTTCCTGTCACTCCGACCCAAATAGGTTGGTGGACGAAGTATTTCACTACACTCGTAAGTGAAAGTGGGAGTACACATGATTACGAATATGTTTATACGAAACGTGCGTCGTCTATCTACCAGAGACTCCCAGCCTAGTCTACTAATCAGTTCTGTAATGCTTTCATAACGACTGTAGCAAGCGGTCATGAAACAAGCGGCTCTTCTCTGTGCTTTCTCTATAGTCTCAATCAACCCCTTAAGAAATGGATCCCAGATGGCACAAATGTGGACACACAAGAGACTTGTACGCTATCTCCTTTGTTTGTTCATTACAATTTTTCAAGATTCGACCTAGGAACCGCAGCTTAGAATTAGCTCTACCTACTAACATATTAATATGTAAGTCTCATTTCTTGTTCCTTTGTACTGTTACTCCCAAATATTTCATAGAATCGACCATTTCAATAACTGAACTGCTTACCTCGTATTTCTGAACAATTGTATTCTTTTTGTTAGTTATGCTCATTGTCTTACACTTTTTACAATTTAGTGTGAGTTGTCACTCAGCGTACCATGCCAAAATAACATCCAGATCACGCTGAATTTCTAAGCAATCTGCCAAATTCCTTACTTCCCTATAAATAACCGCATCATCAGCAAAAAATCTAAAAATGCTTTTCACTTTGTCTCCGAGATCGTTTATAAAAATTACACTTCCTTGAGGTACACCCGATGTAACATCTAGATTAGAAGAACTTATTCCTTCAACAACGACATACTGCGACCGACCAGATAGAAAATCCTTTATCCATTCAAACAGCTGATCCGATATACCGTACGCTCGTAGCTTCGCTAAAAGACGTTTGTGTGGCACAGAGTCAAAGGCTTTCTGAAAATCTAAAAAAATTGCATCTACTTGTGTACCTGCATCAATGACTTTCATTACGTCGTGTGTGAATAGGGTCAGCTGTGTTTCACTTGATCTTTTCTTCCAAAATCTATGTTGATTTTTTGTAAGCAAATTATTTTCATCTAGAAAATTCATAATGTTCGAGCATATAATATGCTCCATAACTCTACTACAAACAGATGTTATAGATATGGGACGGAAGTTTCCAGGATCGCTTCGATCACCTTTCTTGAAAATCGGAGTTACGTTCGCTATTTTCCAGTCTGCGCTGCAATATTGCTGTTGGTACAACTAACTTTTCATACATCCAACTTAAATTTCTTTGGGTTTTCTGCGAGACTCTTAGAGAGAGTGTTTGAATGTAAATCGTTGAAGGCCTCACGCATCACATTCTTCACACGTCCTCTTAACTCAGCCAAGGTTTCTAAATTGCTGCGAGACCTCTTCCTTCTGTAGCGTGCGTGTATCCTCCTTTGTTTTTTGAGTAATCTTCGCATGTGTACCACGGTGGATCATTCTCCCCATTCATTTTCCGCTTTGGTATAAGTACTTACCTTCCCTGACTACATGTATAAATCGATGCGACATCACTTCAACGGTGTCCTTTGTTAACTTAAAGTTATGGTAATTATTCCTCAGGTAGGTTCTAAAACACTCTTTTGAGGCCTTACTGAATCCGTCCATTTCCCCTTTCTCGCTTGGTCATTAATTTGATTTTCGCAATTACCGCTTTGTGATCGCTTATTCCAGTGGTCATTGAAATATCGGTGAATAATTATGGCTTGTTAGTAACCAGCAAATCTAAAATGTTTTCGCTACCATTATGACACTGCGTAGGTTCATTAACTAGCTGCTCAAGATGATTATCCGAGGACAAATCGAGAACTACTTCAGAAGCTGCCTTATCCCTGCTACCAGTAATGTGAACGTAATCACGCCAGTCGATATAAGGCAGATTGAAGTCACCTCCCGGAATAATAGCATGATCCTGAAAACGGTTGGCTATACTGTTAACATTACTTCTTAATTCCTCGGCGATAGCTATGTCGGAATCGGGTGGACGGTAGAAGGCGCCTATGACGAGTTTTGACCCAGCAGCATTGAGTTTAATCCATATGGTTTCACAGATAGTATCGACGTCTATTTCTTTACATGGGAGGAATTTACTCACAGCTATAAATATCCCACCTCCATGAGAATGTAATCTGTCTTTTTGAAAAACGTTCATGCTATCTTTAAAAGTTTCGGCGGAACTTATTTCCGGTTTTAGCCAACTTTCTGTACCAATAATGATATCCGCTTCTGTGCTACAAATAACGCTTTTAAGTTCTGGTTGTTTGTTACAAACGCTTCTACAGATAATTACGAGTACTTTTAACTGTTGTGACTCTTTTACATTCCGGTGTTGCATCTGATTGGGTTGCCCGTAACTGTATTTTGTGTTTCGGGACTTCCTCCCTCAGCCTAAAAAACTACCCAGTGCATTCCACACAGCCCCTGCCACTCGTGTAGCCGATTCACGTGTGTAGTGCACACCTGACCTATTCAAGGGAACTCTACATGACTCGACCTTATGGCAGTGATCGAGAAATTTGCTGCCAATATCATCACAGAAACGTCGTAGTCTCTGGTTCAGCCCCTCGATACAGATCTGAACCAGAGGTCCACAATCAACTCTGTCTACGATGCTACAGATGGTAAGCTTCGCTGATATCTTGCGGCCATTAGCTACAGAGTTCACCCCTTCAGCCAGCCGCTGGAAGGAAGAGAGGATAACCTCCGACCCAAGACGACAAGCATCGTTGGTGCCGACGTGAGCCACAATCTGCAGTTGGCTACACCCCGTCCATTCTATGGCATCCGGGATGGCCTGCTCCACATCTCAGATCAGACCACCCGAAATACACACCGAATGGACACTGGATTTCTTCCCCGCGTAGTCCGCCTTTTCCCTAAGGGGCTTTATAAACTGCCTAACATTAGAGCTCCCAACTACCAGAATACCCTTCTCCGATCACCCAGACCTAGAAGGATGACAATTGCGGGACTGAATCAGCCTCCGACAATACGTCATACCGGTTGGACAGTCAAACAAGTTCACCGTCTTGGCCTTTAAGCCTATTCGACTGTCCCCGTGTGCGTCTTTGAAGTCTGGCAGCCATATGCCAGTCACCATCAGGCGACCGAGGCACAGGTTCCAGCTTTTCAGCCTGGGTTGCAGGTACAATGCTTGACATAGGTGAATCTGTGAGCGGCATGGCTGCATCAGGTTCCCCAATATCGCATCTGCTGCAACCTTCTACGGCAGCTTCCAGCTGTGTAACTTTCGCTAACACAGCTGCAAGCTGTGCACACAGATCAGCCACATCAGCTCACGTCTGCACACAGCAATCTCAGTCCCTAGACATACTGCTTTTTAAAATCGAAAGAAAAGAAAAATGAACAGAAACTCGAACTAATCTGTACTTCGGATAAGCTGCAAAAACTCAGTGAGATAACTAATCAAATCTCCACACCACTAGAGATAAAATATAAAACAAAAATACGCTAATGTTCAACCTGTACTTCTTACAAAAGTAAACAATCAGAGATAACACTAAGCAAATCCACACGCCACTAAAGATAAAATCTGAAGCTAAATCACGCTACTTTACTGAGCAACAGTCCAACTGTAACCAAACTATACTTTCTACAAAAGTAAACACTCAGAGATAAAACTAACTAAATCCACATGCCACTAGAGATAAAATGTGGAGCTAAATCACGCTACTTTATTAAGCGACTGTCCAACTGCAACTATGGTTCATAGGCAACTAAGCAGCCCACGTGAATCGGAAGAAGAAGCTTCTTCAGCTAGCATTTCACAGGAATATCACTTCTGGAAACATCACAAAGAAAAAGAAAACGCACGGTAGTGACAAAGTCTCTCTCCACTTATCAAACACTATAATGTCTCTAAAAAGCAAGCCATTTACAGAATGGGATGGAATGGAGCTTTTATTTTCTTGTCTGTATAAATACTCACAACAGCATCTTATTGTTGTAGCAACATCAGTATCGAGTGAATGTTTGTTCTCTATTGCGGTTGAAACAATGACAAACAAAAGAAACAAGCTGTCCCAAAAATATTTTGATCAGTTGCTTTTATGGGAAACCTTCCAAAAGCGGACTTTTATTGGTTAAAAGTGTTAAAACTATAATAAATAAATATTTAAGATAAGACAAAACCTTCAAAGTTTGCTTACAATGTGAGCTTTATTATAATTTTAATAAATAAATAAAAATGTTTACTGTGTGTTATTTGATTTTATTATACTAGGCAAATAAATAATTTAGCAACATGTCAAGTATATTTTAATATTCCGACATCAATTAAAAAAGATATCGATATGAGTAAGTATCGATACTTTTGCAGTATTTATGCGAATAAGTATCGTAAAACAATTTGAGTACTACTCATTTAAGTAGGTATCGATACTTTGATGGTATCGGAAAATCACTACTTTTGATGGAAAGGAAACTTAGAGAAATGCATTGCACATGACATTTTTGGATCTTGAAAAGGCCTTTGATAGGGATCCTCTTGATCTAATCTGGTACCCACTGAGACAGCATGGCTACCAGAGGCATATGTTAAATGGATCCAGCTGCTATATCAGAACATTGCCAGCAATGTACGATGTACTGTAGGTAATCTGACTCTTCCCCCCCCCCTTTCTCCCTCCCTCCTCCCCGCCATCAGGGTTGGTGTTCATCAGGAATCTGCTTTGTCCTCTCATCCTCTGTCTTGACACCATTGCTGCAGAACTACTCAGTCTACACCCCTGAACATTGCTCTATGCTGTGAGAACGAAGGCTTTCACGGCGTATCGATGAAATATAGTCTTCGCGGGTTTTCCGCCGTATATTGTTGAAGAGAGACAACAACGAGCTTTCGGCGGCTGGCTCTGCCGCCATCTTCAGGTTAGATGTGTGCTGCAGGGAGTACCAGCGCTGCACTGACAGTGTCTGGCCTCCGCGCGCCCTAATAAGGCCTGGCCTCTCCCCTCCCCTCGTTCCGTACCGCGGCTGCCGTCTTGCGCTCGTCGCTGATTGGCTGGTGAAGATGGCGGCAGAGCCAGCCACCGAAAGCTCGTTGTTGTCTCTCTTCAACAACATACGGCGGAAAACCCGCGAAGACTATATTTCATCGATACGCCGTGAAAGCCTTCGTTCTCACATCAGATACCTCTACGGGGAGGAGATATACCAACGCGTCAGACGCCTGGAAAAGTTGCGCAAGAAGAAGGCTAGACTTCTGTGCTCCCTAGCCTTCCTGCTGAGATGTCGAGACTCCGACATCATACCGCGTTTCTGCACGGTCAACCATTACATCGACAGCATGAAGGCCAACCGCATTCTGCGCCGTGCCAGTTTAGCGCTCCTCCGTGAACGCATCCGCTATACGCATTTTGCGCTTGACCAAAACGCAAGGGAATTGTGGCACTGCCATCTCCAACTTGCAGCCACGCTATCGCCGACCTCTTGGGATTGGGTGGATGCAGCCACGTCAGCACAGGGGAACCTGGAGCACGACAGAACAGCGGCCAGACAGACGTCCAAATTCAACCGCCTGTCCCAAGCACAGCGGCCAGCAGAGGACCGAGAATCGAAACGCACAGTAGTCAATCTCACGGGAATAAGTCTGGACGAAGCGACTGAGAAGGTTCTATCTAAGGGGCTTAACTTTGCCCCTACACCTGCTGTCGTTCTTGTGAAAGACATCATCTGTGCTGTGGAACAAGCCGCCCGTAGGGTACCAGGAGACGCAGCCGAAGAGATACGGAGGGAGACGTGTAGAGTACTGGAGAGAGCCACAGTTCCCAAGTCCAACATTACAAAAGCGGAACGCCAAGCTCTCCACGCCTTGCGTTCCAATGAAGAAATTGTCGTTCTACCAGCGGACAAGGGAAATGCCACTGTCCTCCTTACAACTGAGATGTACGAGGCCAAGATAAGGCAACTTCTTGATGACACTACCTACAAGCTTCTCAACGACGATCCGACTACGAGGATTGAGAGAAAGACGACGGCTCTTCTGAAAAAAGCCGGATTCACAACTGACGTCATCAAGAGCCTTCGTTCTCGTGCCTCGAGACCACCCAGACTCTATGGCCTCCCCAAGATACACAAGGCAGACGTCCCTCTACGGCCTATTGTAAGCGCCATAGGTAGTCCAACATACACTGTGGCCAAGTACCTGACGGGAATGCTCAACCCGTTTGTGGGGAAATGCCCCCACCACGTGAAGAACTCGGCACAGTTCGTGGACACCCTTCGAGAGTTTCGGCTTTCTGACACTGACATCATGGTTAGTTTTGACGTAGTCTTCTTGTTTACCAAGGTTCCTGTTGCTGACACTCTATAGCTGTTGCGCCGTCTCTTCGAACCCCGCATCGTGGACCTATTAAAGCTGGTCCTGACTTCCACCTACTTAACCTATGGTGGGAGTTTCTATGAACAGATAGAAGGCGTAGCAATGGGGTCACCATTGTCGCCAGTGGTCGCCGATCTATTCATGGAAGAATTCGAAGATAAGGCGATCGAAAGCTTCAGCCTTAAGCCGACTTGCTTCTATCGCTATGTGGACGACACTTTCGTTATCTGGCCACATGGAATTCACAGTCTTTACGAATTCCTAGAACATCTGAACAGAATTCACCCAAACATCCACTTCACGATGGAGTTGGAGAAGGATGGCAGCCTGCCCTTCTTGGACATCTTGATTCGACGGAGGCCAGATGGAAGCCTTTCACATAGTGTGTACCGAAAAGCTACACACACAGACCGCTATTTACACGCTACGAGCTTCCACCACCCAGCACAGAAGACCACAGTGCTGCAGACGTTGGTGCACAGGGCCAGGAAAATTTCCGACGCGGAATCCCTGCCAGTCTGAGCTCGAACACCTTCGCAATACTTTCAGGAGGAATGGTTATTCCGAACGTGCAATAGACCGGTCGATTAGAAGAAAGGTACACAAACGCCCTGTTGACCCAGATGTTCAAGCCCGAAGCCCTGGCTTTTATTCCATACTCAGGCAACATCTCGGGAAAAATAGGCAGGATTTTGGCACGGTATGGAATCAAGAGCGTATTTCGTCCGCCTCCCAAGATTCGGGACTACCTCCGGCCTGTGAAGGATGACTTGGGCTTGACGACTCCAGCATACCTTGCCAGTGCGGCAAGAATTACATTGGTCAGACGATCCGGACCATCAAGGCTCGGGTGGCAGAACATGAACGCAACATCCGCATGTTCCAAATAGATAAATCAGCGGTCGCCCAGCATGTTATTGAAAACGGCCACAAGATGGACATCGGCAACGTAAAGGTGCTGGCCAAGTGTTCCTTATATTGGGAGTCAGTCATCAAGGAAGCGATAGAAATACGGCTGAACAACAACACAGTCAACAGGGACACGGGATTTATGGCTCAGTGATGCGTGGAAGTCGGCTGCTCTATCCCTTCTGAAACATTCACCCTGCAAACAGAGAGGTAGGCGGGCGCCGACGGGAAGTGTTTACGGCCCGCCGGGGTTGGCTGGGACCGACGCCCCACTAGCCATTCAACGACGAGCGCAAGACGGCAGCCGCGGGACGGAGCGAGGGGAGGGGAAGAGGCCAGGCCTTATTAGGGCACGCGGAGGCCAGACACTCGCGGATATGAAGAACCGCCAACGGCAACACGCTGCCTCGCGCTGCCAGGGCGCATTGGACGGTACTGAGATGCCACAACAACAACTCGTGATGGAGGTGGATGTACCGGCTGAGCTGGGCCCTCCTATGGGTCCAGTTAAGCCCTTCTATGTACCCTACCACTACAACGTTACCAGTTACCTACAAGAGTTGCAGTGCCGGACAGCTCTCCCGTTTTTTGCATGGCCAGAGCGGGATGGGCTGCAAATCCTGGCCTGCAGCTTGACTGATTACAACATCATCGGCAAGCAAATTGTTCAGATCATGGAAATGACATATTCACCTGAAGAACTAGCGCTTATCAGGAAGATTAAGGAGACGAAGAGCAGCTCTTCTGCCAAGACTGAAGAACCGTCGCCAGCTGGAGTATCGTCTGGGACATCAGCCAGCAAGCCTCCAGTCAACAAGCCATCGACTACGTCTGTGAGCATGCAGTGCCCAACGTCGTCGAAGAAGAGGAAATCACCTGGCATTGTCCAATGTTTCCAGTGCCAGGGGTTCAACCATATTGCTCGTCAATGCACCAGCAAGCTTAGGTGCGTTCGCTGCGGGGAGGAGCACTCTCCGGCCGAATGTCAGCGGCCGAGGGAGGACCCTACATGCTGCAATTGCGGACTACGGCACGCGGCGTGTTACCGTGGCTGTCAAGCCCGCAAGCGCCTGCAGAGAACCAGCCGACGGGCCAAAAGCAAGACCTGTCGTCAGACTACCAAGATCGCTGCCACTTCCAGCGATGGGAACCACGTCCCACCTCGTCGAGTGAGAGTGACGCCCCGTGCCACACCCGGCCAAACACCTGGCCACAGCGATCATCGCTGCTGCAACCAGCCCCGATGGAACAGCAGTGGGGCGCAATGATGACCCATATAATCGAGTTGCTAGTACAGCTCATAGCCTGCACTACAAACAGACCGCCGAATCCAGCGCCTACAAATGTAGTCGCCGGCAACTACGAATCACTCCATATGGGAGAATAATCATGAAAATTGCCAACAGAGAAGCCAGACCTACAGTTAAGCAAATGCCACATCTAATTAGAATGAAGTAAATGTCTCACGACAAAAACTTCACAGTATGCTGCCATGAAATTTCAGGCAGAGAATGGCAAGGATGGATAGAGGCCAGACACTGTCAGTGCAGCGCTGGTACTCCCTGCAGCACACATCTAACCTGAAGATGGCGGCAGAGCCAGCCGCCGAAAGCTCGTTGTTGTCTCTCTTCAACAACATACGGCGGAAAACCCGCGAAGCCTATATTTTATAGTTGGTGACATTACGATATAGCAGCTTGAAGTTTCACACTAATTGCAACATCAGAAATAGATGGTTAATTTTATTTATATAAATTCATCAATTAATGTTTTGCATGAGGGATGTGAATTAATCATCAAGGCGCCATTTAAAATTACTATTTATTAGATCACGTATATGGATTGATTAATTTGACGTGATTAAGAGATGTGATTTGATATCATGAATTGACGGGTATACATTCTTGTTCATCAGGGTCGTTTACTGGGCTTGTGGGCGCGGTAGGTAAACGCACTCAACACACACAATACCGCATTGTTGCTCCTGCGACGGCAGCTGCAGGCTTCTTGCGATGGCAGCTGCGGTCAGGTCCCTGGTGGCGCTTCTTGTTGGCCGCACGATCGACGCTGCACAGACGTAAAGTGGCCCCTCAAGCAGTAGGACGGGTAGATGTCGACGCAATCTGGCGTCGAACCTGCTCCCTGGAGATACGGACTGGAAAGCAGGAGCGCGAACTCACACTCATACTCGCGTATTATATCCGCCCCGTCCGTGCGTACAGCCACAGGTACACACCTCTGTGTCCTCTCAGCGAGTCCTCACGCCTCCCTTCCGCTTAGCGGTACAGCGGATTAGGGGAAATACGAGGGGTAGCCACAATCCTTGGGCTACAGCTACCTGTCTGCATCTAGCTGCAACCTCACAAATCCGTTAGCAAACTTACGTGGTGCGACTTACTGTATCTGCACACAACTGTAATGTTGACATCACAAGCTGGATCCATTTAATATATACATCTGGTACACTATGCTGTCTCAGTGAGTACGAGATCAGATCTGGAGGTACCCTATCGAAACCCTTATCAAGATCTAAAAGAGCTATGTGAAGTGGTTTTCTCTTTTCAAGGTACCTATCCATAAAAAGACGTGTAGCATGAATAGCATCAATCGTTCCTGTGCCTTTCATGAAACCACACTGATTTTGGGCAATCTTAACTATGCTTCGAACGGATGCATCCATAATGCGCTCAAATATTTTGATTGTGTGGCAAAGTAGGCGAATCGGTCCATAATTGGGACAGTCTAACACATCACCCTTTCCAAAGGTGGTATTGTAACACTAGTGAGCCAAGTTCAAGGAGCATTATCTTGGTCTATGATCCTGTTAAAAAGATCTTCCAGGAATTGAGTTGACTGTGATCCTAACATCTTCCATATCTCCGATGCAATATCATCTGGTCCAGTTGCCTTTCCCTTTTTCATTTTCTTCATGACGGTCTCTACTCCAACAGCCGTGATGGATGGAAGTTCGCCATATACAAAATCTGCTGGTGGCGTTGGTGGATGTGGAAATTCTCCGTAGCTGATATTTTCGAAGTGTCATTTCCATCGGCTGAGGATCTCGGCCGGTTTCTGTAACAGTTTTTGGTTTTCATCTTTAATGGTCAACATCTTTAGTGGATCGGTGACGACTCTTCGCTAGCCGATAGATGTTTTTTGCTCCTCCTGGGGTTATTAGCTCATTGTAAATGTTTCTACAATGGTCTTCTTTGGCCTTTGCCACTTCCTGTTTAACCACTGACTTCAGTCGTCTATATTTCTGGCTATCGTAATCAAGCCCTGATTTTAGCCAGGTTTTATAAGCTAACTTCTTTGTCTTGACGGCAGCTTGCAACTCAGCATTGAGGAGAAGCGGATGATGTTGAGGCGCGATGTTGTTCGATGGTATAACTTTTGTATCAGTGACAAACTCAAGGTCACGCCTTCGAATTAAGCAATAGCCAATCTGCGTATTCCTTCCACCACTGCTAAAGGTAATGAGGTGCGACGGACGTTTTATGTAAAAGGTGTTAACCACAGATAAATTCAATGCCTCAGCACATTCTAGGATTCTGTTCCCATTCGCATTTCGCTCTCCAAAACCCAGCCCACCGTGTTTTCTATCAAAACCGTTCCTACTCTTTCCAACGTGTACATTCAGGTTTCCACCAATGAACGGTAGTTCATT
>JARYHS010012487.1:0-50224 GCA_031002005.1 Vandiemenella viatica
ACACTCCTCCCCTGTGATACACCCCCCCTTCATCTCGAGGGCTATCTCGTTTCCTGTCGACACGTGCGCAGCCCTTCTGTCGGCCCCGTAATTCCTGCTAACAACTTATCGCAGTTATTACGACGTGCTAACATTTCTAAAACAATCTAGAGGCTGAACACACTGCAGAAAAATCATTTATTCATCGAAATAATGTACCTAAAATTGGCTTTGGATTTTGAATCGATAAACAGCTGGTGCAGTGGAGTAGGAGACATGTATGACGACAATTTTTTTGTGAATTAAGGCAAAGTAAGTAACCACAGTGGCATTAATTTAAATTATATATCTATAGGACTGAAGTCGTTTTCACCGGGTTGGCAAATCTGTAATAGGAACGGGGTTTAACGTAAGTGGATATTGAGATGACAGCCAGTTATTCTTTACCATAGGGTGATTCGAAAGTTAATGACATAGTGCTGACCGGGTGAGATGGGTGAGCAGTAAAGCTCTAACCTCGCATACGAAAGGACGTGGGCTCGAATCCCCTTCAGGTCGTCCTGAATTCGGCTTTCCATAGTTTCCCGAAATCAGTCGAGGCGAATATCGGAATCGTTTCTTCAAAAGACCGTGTCCGAATTACATCCTCTTCGTTGCCCCTTCCCTACTTTTCTGCCTTTAAAATAATAAAAGTTAACTTTCGAGGGAGGGTAATTTTTTTTCGGTAATATCAAGTGGGGATACCGCTGCGGCCTGGCGTAGTAAATTCACAAATCACGTGGTATACATGACAACATTGTGACGTGTGGTCCAGGCTGCATTACAACATAAACTCAAATGATGATTGACGAAACCATATTTTATAGATATACGTTTCGGTCGTAATGCAGCCTGGACCAAAGTGAAACGTAACCATAACACACGATATTGCAGATATGCAATTTTCAGATCATATCTATAGCTGTTACAGTGTTGGAACGTGCAGACTTAATACGTCACAATGATGTCATATATACCACGTGATCTGTGTGTTTACTACGCGAGGCCACAGTGGTATCCACATCTTGATATTAACCATTTTTTCCTGTAATAGCGACACTAGAAAAAAAATAACTGTTGGAAAATGAAGGAAATGTATTTGACTCTAACGCTTGTTTATTTAAGTATTATCTTTATACATATATATATATATATATATATATATGTCTTCTGTCCGTGTGTATGTCACTGAACTACTCCTAAACGGCTGGAAAGATTTTTATGAAATTTTGGTGTGTGTAACTAAGTTGATTCGAGAATGCTTTAGATTCACAATTTGATTTACAAAAGCCCACCCCTCTCCCAACGGAAGTCATCAACGAAGATAGCGGCCTTTTACTCGGCGAACATAGGCGACTGTTAACAATTAGAAACTATTGCTATGTCAACATAAATAGTATCTCTGAAGCCCGGCATAACCCGATAAGCTATTACCAAAAAGCCGGCCTCGGTAGCGTAAGGGCTAGGGTGCTATATCCGCGTGCCGAAGGTCACCTGTTCGAATCCGGCCGTGGGCATGGATGTTAAGTGTTGTGTGTCTGTGTGAATGTCCTGTCCGTCCTGTGGTGTCCATACTTAGAAGATACAATATATAAACACTGGATGAAGACTGATTCACTGGAAGCTATAATAATAATCACATTGAGCTGGCTGTATGGCCTCAGCTGCCAAAAGCAATTTAAAAATAAGATGCTATTACCAATGCCAAGTCTTCGTCGACGAGAAGGAAATATTGGTCGATGTACACGGAATGCACAAATAGATCATAACCGTCGGTTGAATAGAACGGCAGAAGATCAATTGACGGACAATGTAAATTTAAGAAACCAGGTTGCAAACACAAGTGCAAATCAAAGTAGAGAGCATCGCAATGAACGTCTTCGGGATAATGCATTGAGACAAAGAGAGGTACGTCAACGAGTCACAGAGCACATGATCGTCAGCGCGTGCAAGTACGTCGCGAATTGACACGTGCCAACTTTAACAGATGATATGGTTAGGTTGAAAGGCAGCCTGGACTAAAATGTAAACCGATATTCTGTTTAACAGCATCCAATTAACCCCGTTCTGGGAATTGTTTGGGTGTATCAATTGTAATGATCCGCGAGAGACAGAGGTGCGCGTGTTTCTTTTCTCGTCTGGTGTGTGTCGGTCCCCGGTCCCAGGGGAGGTTCTGCTGGTGTTTGGGGGGAACGCCAGCCCCTGAGTGTTTCCATTAAATGTGACTTATGGCATAACAGCCTCGTGACAAGGCCTGCGACTCAAGATGGAGTGGAAGCCTGGGCTGTTTTAGTAAACAAACAAAATAAGAATGTAAATCTGTATCCAAGAACGAAGGGTGAGGGGAAGCCAGGGAGTACACAGCCAATAGGAAAAATTTGTATTTTTATTACAAAAAAAGGGTGGTTTTGTTGCATGTCCTGAGCCAACCAGCAAGAAAAGCTTCCCTCCAAATACAGTGATTGGCAGACGTCATCAAGAGTGGGGGTGGAGAACGACGCTTCTTCGAGGCAGCGCGAGAAGACAGGGTGGACTTGTTGACTACCGACGGAGAGGTGTGGATGGACCGAACAGCTGACTACTGGGAACAGCAGTGAGGCAGCCGGCCGTGATGGAGAGCTGGTCAACCACCGACTGCACAACGTAGATTCGCCTGCACGGTAACCACCATTCAGAAAAAGGAACTTTTGCATCATCGTCGTTTTTTTACCCTAGTTATCGCCCCGAGACAGACTCTCTTGCTCCACCGAGAAAGTTATGTACCCTTGTGTTGCAGAAAGAAAATTAATCTTTGTAAAATCTTGTCAAGCAAACAATTAAAGTAAATCGTAAAGTCAGATTGTGAACCTTGTTTTCAATAGATCCCATCCAATCACGTAATGTGTCATTTGAGTTTATTAATAATTCTATTTGTCCAATAATTCATGTTTAAGTAACAATACTTTGAGATCTGGATGTCGCTTCCCTCAGAATAGGGTACACTCCAATCTCTGGCGCCCACCTGATTTTTTTTAATCTTAATATTATTTGGAAATTAAGAACTGGTAGTGAACGGCCACAGTAAGGTCGAGAAGTCGCTTTCCTAACATAGGGAACACTTCAAATTAAAGTTGTAATGATCCGCGAGAGACAGAGGTGCGCGTGTTTCTTTTCTCGTCTGGTGTGTGTCGGTCCCCGGTCCCAGGGGAGGTTCTGCTGGTGTTTGGGGAACGCCAGCCCCTGAGTGTTTCCATTAAATGTGACTTATGGCATAACAGCCTCGTGACAAGGCCTGCGACTCAAGATGGAGTGGAAGCCTGGGCTGTTTTAGTAAACAAACAAAATAAGAAGTAAATCTGTATCCAAGAACGAAGGGTGAGGGGAAGCCAGGGAGTACACAGCCAATAGGAAAAATTTGTATTTTTATTTTTTTAAAAAAAGGGTGGTTTTGTTGCATGTCCTGAGCCAACCAGCAAGAAAAGCTTCCCTCCAAATACAGTGATTGGCAGACGTCATCAAGAGTGGGGGTGGAGAACGACGCTTCTTCGAGGCAGCGCGAGAAGACAGGGTGGACTACCGACGGAGAGGTGTGGATGGACCGAACAGCTGACTACTGGGAACAGCAGTGAGGCAGCCGGCCGTGATGGAGAGCTGGTCAACCCACCGACTGCACAACGTAGATTCGCCTGCACGGTAACCACCATTCAGAAAAAGGAACTTTTGCATCATCGTCGTTTTTTTACCCTAGTTATCGCCCCGAGACAGACTCTCTTGCTCCACCGAGAAAGTTATGTACCCTTGTGTTGCAAAAAGAAAATTAATCTTTGTAAAATCTTGTCAAGCAAACAATTAAAGTAAATCGTTAAGTCAGATTGTGAACCTTGTTTTCAATAGATCCCATCCAATCACGTAATGTGTCATTTGAGTTTATTAATAATTCTATTTGTCCAATAATTCATGTTTAAGTAACAATACTTTGAGATCTGGATGTCGCTTCCCTCAGAATAGGGTACACTCCAATCTCTGGCGCCCACCTGATTTTTTTAATCTTAATATTATTTGGAAATTAAGAACTGGTAGTGAACGGCCACAGTAAGGTCGAGAAGTCGCTTTCCTAACATAGGGAACACTTCAAAATTATGACGCCCAGAACGTGGGGCTAACGAAACGAGCGGATGCAAAAGTTTCAATTCCAATATTATTTTAACATTATTTTTATTTCAGTGCAGTGCCAAACTAGGTGGAGAATTAAAAAAAAAATAATCATATGATCTATGTTAAACATACATGTTTTGTTATGTCATGTGAATTTTGTTTTATTTAGTTTGGAATGCAGATGAAAAGCAGGATGGAGAATATTATATGTTTGATGTTTTGTTAATTTTTTTTTTTTTAGTCGATGTTCAAAGAGTGTTGAGTTGGCATAGGACTGAAATTTGATTTGTTGGTTTCTGTTCGCCTTTTGTGTTGTCTTGATCTTTTGTGTGATGGTCGTATATTTTTTGTTGTTTTGTCATTATTATGGATTTTTTTTTGAAAGTTACGTTGAAATAACTTCCAAGGTTGATGTCTGAAGGTAAGAATTTTCATCTGACCAGCGTTGAAAAATTCTGTGTTTGAGTGTAGAATATCTGTTTGACTATGCTGAGACTAGTATGAGTTTCTTGCTTTCAGTATTTTGGTGCGGACCAAATCTTTATGCATTTGGGTAATCGGAAAGTTTTTTCTTGTGTGTTACTGATTTTCCGGGTTAAATTCGCGGTGTATTTGCATTTATTAAAAGTGTGATGGTTGTAAATGCGGTTTACTGAGTGGTTTAATTTAACGTTGTTTGTAAAGAATTTTATTAGTATTTGAAATTTAGTAACGCGATCTTACGCTAATGAATTAAGTGAATGTTACTCAGGTCAGGAAAATCAACAAACATGTCGCAAAGTACCTATCAGTCAACTTCAGAAACGATAGACTCTGTGAGTGTAGAAAGCGCACAGTTTCCAGTCGATGCCAGGATAATCGAAGCTGGGGAAAATTCTTGTCAAACCGGAAGTGAGGACACAATCACGTGCCCTCCAACTAATGAACCGATTCAACAATCGGTAGCTCAATCTGAAAGTAGTACTCAGACTACGGGTTGCGAAAATGTTGCGTCTAATTCCATGATGGTAATGTTGCGACAAATTCTGGAACAACAGAAAGCTATGATGGGAAGACAAAATGAAACCGAAAACCGGATAAGCGAAAGATTTGCTGCTTTAAGTGAACGCTTGAAAATTGATATAAGTCTACAGTTGAATGAACAGCGAATCGCCATTTGCGAACAAGTAAGATCTGATTTCAGAAGCGGGGATGCCGATATGAGAAATATGGAAACTGAAACTGCACGTCAGTGCATGGAAAAAACGTTTGGAGAGACGGATCGAAAAATGACAGAGCATTCGCGTAAAAGAGTAGACCAGGAAATAAAATCTACAATGAGTGTAGTGGAGCATGAAGACATTAAAAACACTGTAGCTGTGGTTGTTGATAAGTGGAAAAACGAGGTGAATAATTTGAATGAATTGAGGAGCACTACGAGGGAAAATCAAATGATTGAAGATGAAGTTTCTAAGGAAACGGAAACAAGAGATCCTGGAAGAGAATCTGAGGATGATTTGCGAACTGTAGAGTCTTGCGGAAAATTTGCTGAAATTGAAAGTATCGTCGGAAGAAAAGAAGAAAGCAATGCGTGTGAAAATAGTAGCTTTTCACGTTCGATTACCGAATTCGAAAGGAGTATGTTGATGGATGAAATTAAGTCGATTCGGCTACAGCTGTCTGTCAGTGGAACAATGAAAAAAAGAAAAGAACAGAGACTAATACACCAAAGATCAACAGTCTGCAGCGAACGAGAATACATAAAGTATGTCGAGTTCTTAAAGGTAAATGAAACAGCTGGCGGGATGCGGGGAGATGTCGCAGGTAGAGGACCCTGCGAAAAAGGAAAACATATGTGTGAGTGCCTCCGGGTGTTTGACCTCGCAGCTGGAAGAACGGTCGACGCAGGCACAAAAAAATTTCTGGATAGCAGGTCCCCGCTAGAAAAGATATTCTGTCGGGATTTCTATGGAAATATTACGACAACAAACAGAAAACGAAGCTGTAAAGGATTGGCGATCGGAAATGAAAAGCACCGCTTGAAGTATCAAGAGACTAGGAATAATGCTAATTTGGAAAATGAAAAATGGATGCAGATTGTGCATGGCCGCTTGAAGTGTTAACAAATATATTAAGCATTTTTTTGATCGCCAGATATTGGAAATATGACCATGCAAGATTATAATGTTTGTAGTTAGCAATAAGTGAGTATAGAATAGTAACTGTAAACTTAATTTTTCGTACTGATAATTATTCGAGCATTGTAGGATCCGTTGGAAAACATACAGATGTGGTTTCATCAAAAATAATATAGAACGGAAGTTAATGTAGCAATTTCGTTGAAAAAGAAATAATAATAATTGAGATGTATGAGTGGACAGAATACGGAAAAATTGATCAATTGGTGTTCCCAAGTTTAGAAGCTTTCCATGAAAAAAAAAAAAAAGACACCATTATTCATAATACTAAAAGAAAATATCCTCGACGAATTATAAAAAGAGAGAGATCTGGTTTAATTACGTTATGTTATATTAATTCGAGACGGGTTTGCTGAAATGTTTACAAAGGTAATAAAATCTAAAATAATACGTGGCATTAAGATGTAGTTTATAATCGGAATGATGATAATTGGCGGTGTGTTGCTATTGAAAATCGTAAGAGACAAGAGAAAGGAAGTGCTCGTGATAGTAAGAATGATGACGAAAATTTGCGAGACATGATATTGAATGATTGGTAAGGATATATGCTGACCGAAAGACCGTTGAAGGTAAAAGGGGCATAAATGATTTGTTGACGGATGAAATCGTCAATTAGAATTCAATAGATGACAGAAAAAATTAATTTCGTCGTGGAAGCTAGAACGAGCGCGGAACTATAGTCGCATTACGAAAGTAGAGGGTGGTCCAACACGCTGAGAAGAGGCTTGTAAACGCTTGATAAAGAATATTCCTAGAACACCGATTAGAAGATTTCACGAAAGAAGTAATTGTGGCTTGATAAACATTAAAGTGGTTTGAAAAGAAATGTGAATAATCATGAACCCGTCATGAAAGATTTTCCGAGGATGCAATAAGAAAATAATTTGAAGATGTGGTAAACAATAAATTACTTGAGAAGTTAAAAAGTAACTGGTCGTACTAAGATTGTTTTGCTGTCTCAGAGTCCGGAAATTTTAATTATACAGATGGGGAAACGCCGATACAGAATGAGTTGATTGTAAAATAGTTTGAAAACCGTAGAAGCAAAAATAGTTAAGCACTAGAATTTAGCCAACGAATCGTTGAACAATTAAATAGTTGATAAGTTAGAACCTATTTTATTATTGTGATAAGAGATTTTAGCATTAATAAGATTAATTTTCCTGCGCTAGCAGTAACGAAAACTATTCAGTTTTGTTTCACTGGCATTGTTTGAATCAACTTCTCGAACAACGGCGTGGTAAGTGATACGGTCGGTGACACACAATAAAAAAATATCAAACACGGGGTATCAACATGCCTTAGAGAGGGAAGGAAGGGTTTTTTCACGAAAAAGGAACCAAGGATCTTACAAAACTCAGCTAGATAATCATTAGAAAGACGTGCTTCTGTACTGGTCAGAGGATAGACATTCATGTAATTACGCTACACATTGCTGTGTGAGAACTCAAACTGTGTACTAATCTTGGAAGTTGGTTCAATGAAGGTATGTGGTCAGAAACCACTGGTGAAATAATAATAAAAAATAACTTATTTAGTAAGGTTTTGTAGTAAGTGTACGCTCATCACAAATGATTGTGTGAAGGATTATAATCATTGGAAAAAAAAAATTGTTTAATGAATATAGAATTGTTAGAAAACATTAAGAGAATATGAATGATAGTGTATCTTCAGTGAATTAAGAATTTTCAAAGTTATATGTCCATTTATTTTCATGTTTCATTGTTTAATTATAGATGCAACATTGTTAGATAAGTAATGAATGTAATATGTTTATAAATTAGATGACGTACTCCATCTGGTTTCGCTCCACACTTGTTCAGGGGATTGAAACGGATGCTCAAGGATAATACGCTCTTGAATCATGTTAAATGACATATTAGATGGGATGATTGGAAGCAGGGTATTTTATTATTCAATTTGATATTTTGTTGGTAGGTATGTGGAGTGGTCACAGGAGACAGAGCAAGACAGGGCATAATTAAATAGTGATGCCAGCTATCGCGAGTGTGTTTAATGAACAATTATTAAGGAATTTAAAATTATTCAGTGAATAATTTTAAATTATCGGAGTTGGTGGATAAAGTTGTAATGATCCGCGAGAGACAGAGGTGCGCGTGTTTCTTTTCTCGTCTGGTGTGTGTCGGTCCCCGGTCCCAGGGGAGGTTCTGCTGGTGTTTGGGGAACGCCAGCCCCTGAGTGTTTCCATTAAATGTGACTTATGGCATAACAGCCTCGTGACAAGGCCTGCGACTCAAGATGGAGTGGAAGCCTGGGCTGTTTTAGTAAACAAACAAAATAAGAAGTAAATCTGTATCCAAGAACGAAGGGTGAGGGGAAGCCAGGGAGTACACAGCCAATAGGAAAAATTTGTATTTTTATTACAAAAAAAGGGTGGTTTTGTTGCATGTCCTGAGCCAACCAGCAAGAAAAGCTTCCCTCCAAATACAGTGATTGGCAGACGTCATCAAGAGTGGGGGTGGAGAACGACGCTTCTTCGAGGCAGCGCGAGAAGACAGGGTGGACTACCGACGGAGAGGTGTGGATGGACCGAACAGCTGACTACTGGGAACAGCAGTGAGGCAGCCGGCCGTGATGGAGAGCTGGTCAACCACCGACTGCACAACGTAGATTCGCCTGCACGGTAACCACCATTCAGAAAATGAACTTTTGCATCATCGTCGTTTTTTTACCCTAGTTATCGCCCCGAGACAGACTCTCTTGCTCCACCGAGAAAGTTATGTACCCTTGTGTTGCAAAAAGAAAATTAATCTTTGTAAAATCTTGTCAAGCAAACAATTAAAGTAAATCGTTAAGTCAGATTGTGAACCTTGTTTTCAATAGATCCCATCCAATCACGTAATGTGTCATTTGAGTTTATTAATAATTCTATTTGTCCAATAATTCATGTTTAAGTAACAATACTTTGAGATCTGGATGTCGCTTCCCTCAGAATAGGGTACACTCCAATCTCTGGCGCCCACCTGATTTTTTTTTAATCTTAATATTATTTGGAAATTAAGAACTGGTAGTGAACGGCCACAGTAAGGTCGAGAAGTCGCTTTCCTAACATAGGGAACACTTCAAATTATGACGCCCAGAACGTGGGGCTAACGAAAAAAAATAATAAAAATAATCGAGCGGATGCAAAAGTTTCAATTCCAATATTATTTTAACATTATTTTTATTTCAGTGCAGTGCCAAACTAGGTGGAGAATTAAAAAAAAAAATAATCATATGATCTATGTTAAACATACATGTTTTGTTATGTCATGTGAATTTTGTTTTATTTAGTTTGGAATGCAGATGAAAGCAGGATGGAGAATATTATATGTTTGATGTTTTGTTAATTTTTTTTAGTCGATGTCAAAGAGTGTTGAGTTGGCATAGGACTGAAATTTGATTTGTTGGTTTCTGTTCGCCTTTTGTGTGATGGTCGTATATTTTTTGTTGTTATGGATTTTTTTTTAAATGTTACGTTGAAATAACTTCCAAGGTTGGTCTGAAGGTAAGAATTTTCATCTGACCAGCGTTGAAAAATTCTGTGTTTGAGTGTAGAATATCTGTTTGACTATGCTGAGACTAGTATGAGTTTCTTGCTTTCAGTATTTTGGTGCGGACCAAATCTTTATGCATTTGGGTAATCGGAAAGTTTTTTCTTGTGTGTTACTGATTTTCCGGGTTAAATTCGCGGTGTATTTGCATTTATTAAAATGTGAATGGTTGTAAATGCGGTTTACTGAGTGGTTTAATTTAACGTTGTTTGTAAAGAATTTTATTAGTATTTGAAATTTAGTAACGCGATCTTACGCTAATGAATTAAGTGAATGTTACTCAGGTCAGGAAAATCAACAAACATGTCGCAAAGTACCTATCAGTCAACTTCAGAAACGATAGACTCTGTGAGTGTAGAAAGCGCACAGTTTCCAGTCGATGCCAGGATAATCGAAGCTGGGGAAAATTCTTGTCAAACCGGAAGTGAGGACACAATCACGTGCCCTCCAACTAATGAACCGATTCAACAATCGGTAGCTCAATCTGAAAGTAGTACTCAGACTACGGGTTGCGAAAATGTTGCGTCTAATTCCATGATGGTAATGTTGCGACAAATTCTGGAACAACAGAAAGCTATGATGGGAAGACAAAATGAAACCGAAAACCGGATAAGCGAAAGATTTGCTGCTTTAAGTGAACGCTTGAAAATTGATATAAGTCTACAGTTGAATGAACAGCGAATCGCCATTTGCGAACAAGTAAGATCTGATTTCAGAAGCGGGGATGCCGATATGAGAAATATGGAAACTGAAACTGCACGTCAGTGCATGGAAAAAACGTTTGGAGAGACGGATCGAAAAATGACAGAGCATTCGCGTAAAAGAGTAGACCAGGAAATAAAATCTACAATGAGTGTAGTGGAGCATGAAGACATTAAAAACACTGTAGCTGTGGTTGTTGATAAGTGGAAAAACGAGGTGAATAATTTGAATGAATTGAGGAGCACTACGAGGGAAAATCAAATGATTGAAGATGAAGTTTCTAAGGAAACGGAAACAAGAGATCCTGGAAGAGAATCTGAGGATGATTTGCGAACTGTAGAGTCTTGCGGAAAATTTGCTGAAATTGAAAGTATCGTCGGAAGAAAAGAAGAAAGCAATGCGTGTGAAAATAGTAGCTTTTCACGTTCGATTACCGAATTCGAAAGGAGTATGTTGATGGATGAAATTAAGTCGATTCGGCTACAGCTGTCTGTCAGTGGAACAATGAAAAAAAGAAAAGAACAGAGACTAATACACCAAAGATCAACAGTCTGCAGCGAACGAGAATACATAAAGTATGTCGAGTTCTTAAAGGTAAATGAAACAGCTGGCGGGATGCGGGGAGATGTCGCAGGTAGAGGACCCTGCGAAAAAGGAAAACATATGTGTGAGTGCCTCCGGGTGTTTGACCTCGCAGCTGGAAGAACGGTCGACGCAGGCACAAAAAAATTTCTGGATAGCAGGTCCCCGCTAGAAAAGATATTCTGTCGGGATTTCTATGGAAATATTACGACAACAAACAGAAAACGAAGCTGTAAAGGATTGGCGATCGGAAATGAAAAGCACCGCTTGAAGTATCAAGAGACTAGGAATAATGCTAATTTGGAAAATGAAAAATGGATGCAGATTGTGCATGGCCGCTTGAAGTGTTAACAAATATATTAAGCATTTTTTTTGATCGCCAGATATTGGAAATATGACCATGCAAGATTATAATGTTTGTAGTTAGCAATAAGTGAGTATAGAATAGTAACTGTAAACTTAATTTTCGTACTGATAATTATTCGAGCATTGTAGGATCCGTTGGAAAACATACAGATGTGGTTTCATCAAAAATAATATAGAACGGAAGTTAATGTAGCAATTTCGTTGAAAAAGAAATAATAATAATTGAGATGTATGAGTGGACAGAATACGGAAAAATTGATCAATTGGTGTTCCCAAGTTTAGAAGCTTTCCATGAAAAAAAAAAAAGACACCATTATTCATAATACTAAAAGAAAATATCCTCGACGAATTATAAAAAGAGAGAGATCTGGTTTAATTACGTTATGTTATATTAATTCGAGACGGGTTTGCTGAAATGTTTACAAAGGTAATAAAATCTAAAATAATACGTGGCATTAAGATGTAGTTTATAATCGGAATGATGATAATTGGCGGTGTGTTGCTATTGAAAATCGTAAGAGACAAGAGAAAGGAAGTGCTCGTGATAGTAAGAATGATGACGAAAATTTGCGAGACATGATATTGAATGATTGGTAAGGATATATGCTGACCGAAAGACCGTTGAAGGTAAAAGGGGCATAAATGATTTGTTGACGGATGAAATCGTCAATTAGAATTCAATAGATGACAGAAAAAATTAATTTCGTCGTGGAAGCTAGAACGAGCGCGGAACTATAGTCGCATTACGAAAGTAGAGGGTGGTCCAACACGCTGAGAAGAGGCTTGTAAACGCTTGATAAAGAATATTCCTAGAACACCGATTAGAAGATTTCACGAAAGAAGTAATTGTGGCTTGATAAACATTAAAGTGGTTTGAAAAGAAATGTGAATAATCATGAACCCGTCATGAAAGATTTTCCGAGGATGCAATAAGAAAATAATTTGAAGATGTGGTAAACAATAAATTACTTGAGAAGTTAAAAAGTAACTGGTCGTACTAAGATTGTTTTGCTGTCTCAGAGTCCGGAAATTTTAATTATACAGATGGGAAAACGCCGATACAGAATGAGTTGATTGTAAAATAGTTTGAAAACCGTAGAAGCAAAAATAGTTAAGCACTAGAATTTAGCCAACGAATCGTTGAACAATTAAATAGTTGATAAGTTAGAACCTATTTTATTATTGTGATAAGAGATTTTAGCATTAATAAGATTAATTTTCCTGCGCTAGCAGTAACGAAAACTATTCAGTTTTGTTTCACTGGCATTGTTTGAATCAACTTCTCGAACAACGGCGTGGTAAGTGATACGGTCGGTGACACACAATAAAAAAATCAAACACGGGGTATCAACATGCCTTAGAGAGGGAAGGAAGGGTTTTTCACGAAAAAGGAACCAAGGATCTTACAAAACTCAGCTAGATAATCATTAGAAAGACGTGCTTCTGTACTGGTCAGAGGATAGACATTCATGTAATTACGCTACACATTGCTGTGTGAGAACTCAAACTGTGTACTAATCTTGGAAGTTGGTTCAATGAAGGTATGTGGTTACAGAAACCACTGGTGAAATAATAAAGTTAATTAAAAAAATAACTTATTTAGTAAGGTTTTGTAGTAAGTGTACGCTCATCACAAATGATTGTGTGAAGGATTATAATCATTGAAAAAAAAAATTGTTTAATGAATATAGAATTGTTAGAAAACATTAAGAGAATATGAATGATAGTGTATCTTCAGTGAATTAAGAATTTTCAAAGTTATATGTCCATTTATTTTCATGTTTCATTGTTTAATTATAGATGCAACATTGTTAGATAAGTAATGAATGTAATATGTTTATAAATTAGATGACGTACTCCATCTGGTTTCGCTCCACACTTGTTCAGGGGATTGAAACGGATGCTCAAGGATAATACGCTCTTGAATCATGTTAAATGACATATTAGATGGGATGATTGGAAGCAGGGTATTTTATTATTCAATTTGATATTTTGTTGGTAGGTATGTGGAGTGGTCACAGGAGACAGAGCAAAGACAGGGCATAATTAAATAGTGATGCCAGCTATCGCGAGTGTGTTTAATGAACAATTATTAAGGAATTTAAAATTATTCAGTGAATAATTTTAAATTATCGGAGTTGGTGGATAAAGTTGTAATGATCCGCGAGAGACAGAGGTGCGCGTGTTTCTTTTCTCGTCTGGTGTGTGTCGGTCCCCGGTCCCAGGGGAGGTTCTGCTGGTGTTTGGGGAACGCCAGCCCCTGAGTGTTTCCATTAAATGTGACTTATGGCATAACAGCCTCGTGACAAGGCCTGCGACTCAAGATGGAGTGGGAGCCTGGGCTGTTTTAGTAAACAAATAAAATAAAAATGTATATCTGTATCCAAGAACGAAGGGTGAGGGGAAGCCAGGGAGTACACAGCCAATAGGAAAAATTTGTATTTTTATTACAAAAAAGGGTGGTTTTGTTGCATGTCCTGAGCCAACCAACGGAAAAAGCTTCCCTCCAAAGACAGTGATTGGCAGACGTCATGAAGAGGGGGCGGAACACGACGCTTCTTCGAGGCAGCGCGAGAAGACGAGGGGACTTGTTGACTACCGACGGAGAGGTGTGGATGGACCGAACAGCTGACTACTGGGAACAGCAGTGAGGCAGCCGGCCGTGATGGAGAGCTGGTCAACCCACCGACTGCACAACGTAGATTCGCCTGCACGGTAACCACCATTCAGAAAAAGGAACTTTTGCATCATCGTCGTTTTTTTACCCTAGTTATCGCCCCGAGACAGACTCTCTTGCTCCACCGAGAAAGTTATGTACCCTTGTGTTGCAGAAAGAAAATTAATCTTTGTAAAATCTTGTCAAGCAAACAATTAAAGTAAATCGTAAAGTCAGATTGTGAACCTTGTTTTCAATAGATCCCATCCAATCACGTAATGTGTCATTTGAGTTTATTAATAATTCTAGTTGTCCAATAATTCATGTTTAAGTAACAATACTTTGAGATCTGGATGTCGCTTCCCTCAGAATAGGGTACACTCCAATCTCTGGCGCCCACCTGATTTGTTTTTATGCTTAATATTAGTTTGAAATTAATAACTGGTAATGAACGGCCACAGTATGGTCGAGAAGTCGCTTTCCTAACATAGGGAACACTTCAAAATTATGACGCCCAGAACGTGGGGCTAACGAAAAAAAAAATAAACGAGCGGATGCAAAAGTTTCAATTCCAATATTATTTTAACATTATTTTTTATTTCAGTGCAGTGCCAAACCAGGTGGAGAATTAAAAAAAAAATAATCATATGATCTATGTTAAACATACATGTTTTGTTATGTCATGTGAATTTTGTTTTATTTAGTTTGGAATGCAGATGAAAGCAGGATGGAGAATATTATATGTTTGATGTTTTGTTGATTTTTTTAGTCGATGTTCAAAGAGTGTTGAGTTGGCATAGGACTGAAATTTGATGTGTTGGTTTCTGTTCGCCTTTTGTGTTGTCTTGATCTTTTGTGTGATGGTCCTATATTTTTTGTTGTTTTGTTATGGATTTTTTTTAAAGTTACGTTGAAATAACTTCCAAGGTTGGTCTGAAGGTAAGAATTTTCATCTGACCAGCGTTGAAAAATTCTGTGTTTGAGTGTAGAATATCTGTTTGACTATGCTGAGACTAGTATGAGTTTCTTGCTTTCAGTATTTTGGTGCGGTCCAAATCTGTATGCATTTTGGTAATCGGAAAGTTTTTTCTTGTGTGTTTTACTGATTTTCCGGGTTAAATTCGCGGTGTATTTGCATTTATTAAAAGTGTGATGGTCGTAAATGCGGTTTACTGAGTGGTTTAATTTAACGTTGTTTGTAAAGAATTTTATTAGTATTTGAAATTTAGTAACGCGATCTTACGCTAATGAATTAAGTGAATGTTACTCAGGTCAGGAAAATCAACCAACATGTCGCAAAGTACAATTCCGTCAACTTCGGAAACGATAGACTCTGTGAGTGTAGAAAGCGCACAGTTTCCAGTCGATGCCGGTGATAATGGAAGCTGGAGAAAATCCTTGTCAAACCGGAAGTGAGGACACAATCACGTGCCCTCCAACTAATGAACCGATTCAACAATCGGTAGCTCAATCTGAAAGTAGTACTCAGACTACGGGTTGCGAAAATGTTGCGTCTAATTCCATGATGGTAATGTTGCGACAAATTCTGGAACAACAGAAAGCTATGATGGAAAGACAAAATGAAACCGAGAATCGTATAAGCGAAAGATTTGCGGCTTTCAGTGAACGCTTGAAAATTGATATAAGTCTACAGTTGAATGAACAGCGAATCGCCATTTGCGAACAAGTAAGATCTGATTTCAGAAGCGGGGATGCCGATATGAATAAGATCGAAACTGAAACTGCACGTCAGTGCATGGAAAAAAAGTTTGGAGAGACGGATCGAAAAATGACAGAGCATTCGCGTAAAACAGTAGACCAGGAAATAAAACCTACAATGAGTGGAGCATGAAGATATGAAAAACACTGTAGCTGTGGTTGTTGATAAGTGGAAAAACGAGGTGAATAATTTGAATGAATTGAGGAGCACTACGAGGGAAAATCAAATGATTGAAGATGAAGTTTCTAAGGAAACGGAAACAAGAGATCCTGGAAGAGAATCTGAGGATGATTTGCGAACTGTAGAGTCTTGCGGAAAATTTGCTGAAATTGAAAGTATCATCGGAAGAAAAGAAGAAAACAATGCGTGTGAAAATAGTAGCTTTTCACGTTCGATTACCGAACTCGAAAGGAGTATGTTGATGGATGAAATTAAGTCGATTCGGCTACAGCTGTCTGTCAGTGGAACAATGAAAAAAAGAAAAGAACAGAGACTAATACACCAAAGATCAACAGTCTGCAGCGAACGAGAATACATAAAGTATGTCGAGTTCTTAAAGGTAAATGAAACAGCTGGCGGGATGCGGGGAGATGTCGCAGGTAGAGGACCCTGCGAAAAAGGAAAACATATGTGTGAGTGCCTCCGGGTGTTTGACCTCGCAGCTGGAAGAACGGTCGACGCAGGCACAAAAAAATTTCTGGATAGCAGGTCCCCGCTAGAAAAGATATTCTGTCGGGATTTCTATGGAAATATTACGACAACAAACAGAAAACGAAGCTGTAAAGGATTGGCGATCGGAAATGAAAAGCACGCTTGAAGTATCAAGAGACTAGGAATAATGCTAATTTGGAAAATGAAAAATGGATGCAGATTGTGCATGGCCGCTTGAAGTGTTAACGAATATATGAAGCATTTTTGTCGCCAGATATTGGAAATATGACCATGCAAGATTATGTTTGTAGTTAGCAATAAGTGAGTATAGAATAGTAACTGTAAAATTAATTTTTCGTACTGATAATTATTCGAGCATTGTAGGATCCGTTGATAAATCAGATAGATGTGGTTTCATCAAAAATAATAAAGAACGGAAGTTAATGTAGCAATTTCGTTGAAAAAGAAATAATAATAATTGAGATGTATGAGTGGACAGAATACGGAAAAATTGATCAATTGGTGTTCCCAAGTTTAGAAGCTTTCCATAAAAAAAAACCCCATTATTCATAATACTAAAAGAAAATATCCTCGACGAATTATAAAAAGAGAGAGATCTGGTTTAATTACGTTATGTTATATTAATTCGAGACGGGTTTGCTGAAATGTTTACAAAGGTAATCAAATCTAAAATACTACGTGACATTAAGATGTAGTTTATAATCGGAATGATAATAATTGGCGGTGTGTTGATGTTGAAAATCGTAAGAGACAAGAGAAAGGAAGTGCTCGTGATAGTAAGAATGATGACGAAAATTTGCGAGAAATGATATTGAATGATTGGTAAGGATATTGCTGACCGAAAGACCGTTGAAGGTAAAAGGGGCATAAATGATTTGTTGACGGATGAAATCGTCAATTAGAATTCAATAGATGACAGATAAAGTCATTTAATTTCGTCGTGGAAGCTAGAACGAGCGCGGAACTATAGTCGCATTACGAAAGTAGAGAGTGGTCCAACACGCTGAGAAGAGGATTGTAAACGCTTGATAAAGAATATACATAGAACACCGGTTAGAAGATTTCACGAAAGAAGTAATTGTGGCTTGATAAAAATTAAAGTGGTTTGAAAAGAAATGTGAATAATCATGAACCCGTCATGAAAGATTTTCCGAGGATGCAATAAGAAAATAATTTGAAGATGTGGTAAACGATAAAAGATAATTATATTTACTTGAGAAGTTAAAAAGTAACTGGTCGTACTAAGATTGTTTTGCTGTCTCAGAGTCCGGAAATTTTAATTATACAGATGGGAAACGCCGATACAGAATGAGTTGATTGTAAAATAGTTTGAAAAACGTAGAAGTAAAAATAGTTAAGCACTAGAATAAGCCAACGGATCGTTGAAGATTTAAGTAGTTGACGATAATCTAGAACCTATTTTATTATTGTGATAAGAGATTTTAGGATTAATAAGATTAATTTTCCTGCTCTAGCAGTAACGAAAACTATTCAGTTTTGTTTCACCGGCATTGTTTGAATCAACTTCTTTAACAACGGCGTGGTAAGTGATACGGTCGGTGACACACAATAAAAAAATCAAACACGGGGTATCAACATGCCTTAGAGAGGGAAGGAAGGGTTTTTCCCGAAAAAGGAACCAAGGATCTTACAAAACTCAGCTAGATAAACATTAGAAAGACGTGCTTCTGTACTGGTCAGAGGATAGACATTCATGTAATTACGCTACACATTGCTGTGTGAGAACTCAAACTGTGTACTAATCTTGGAAGTTGGTTCAATGAAGGTATGTGGTTAGAGAAACCACTGGTGAAATAATAATAATAATAATAAAAAAAAAAAAACTTATTTAGTAAGGTTTTGTAGTAAGGATACGCTCATCACAAATGATTGTGTGAAGGATTATAATCATTGAAAAAAAAATTGTTTAATGAATATAGAATTGTTAGAAAACATTAAGAGAATGTGAATGATAGTGTATCTACAAGTGAATTAAGAATTTTCAAAGTTGTATGTCCATTTATTTCATGTTTCATTGTTTAATTATAGATGCAACATTGTTAGATAAGTAATGAATGTAATATGTTTATAAATTAGATGACGTACTCCATCTGGTTTCGCTCCACACTTGTTCAGGGGATTGAAACGGATGCTCAAGGATAATACGCTCTTGAATCATGTTAAATGACATATTAGATGGGATGATTGGAAGCAGGGTATTTTATTATTCAATTTGATATTTTGTTAGTAGGTATGTGGAGTGGTCACAGGGGACAGAGCAAGACAGGGCATAATTAAATAGTGATGCTAGCTATCGCGAGTGTGTTTAATGAACAATTATTAAGGAATTTAAAATTATTCAGTGAATAATTTTAAATTATCGGAGTTGGTGGATAAAGTTGTAATGATCCGCGAGAGACAGAGGTGCGCGTGTTTCTTTTCTCGTCTGGTGTGTGTCGGTCCCCGGTCCCAGGGGAGGTTCTGCTGGTGTTTGGGGAACGCCAGCCCCTGAGTGTTTCCATTAAATGTGACTTATGGCATAACAGCCTCGTGACAAGGCCTGCGACTCAAGATGGAGTGGGAGCCTGGGCTGTTTTAGTAAACAAACAAAATAAAAATGTATATCTGTATCCAAGAACGAAGGGTGAGGGGAAGCCAGGAGTACACAGCCAATAGGAAAAATTTGTATTTTTATTACAAAAAAAGGGTGGTTTTGTTGCATGTCCTGAGCCAACCAGGAAGAAAAGCTTCCCTCCAAAGACAGTGATTGGCAGACGTCATGAAGAGGGGGCGGAACCCGACGCTTCTTGGAGGCAGCGCGAGAAGACGAGAGGGACTTGTTGACTACCGACGGAGAGGTGTGGATGGACCGAACAGCTGACTACTGGGGACAGCAGTGAGGCAGCCGGCCGTGATGGAGAGCTGGTCAACCCACCGACTGCACAACGTAGATTCGCCTGCACGGTAACCACCATTCAGAAAAAGGAACTTTTGCATCATCGTCGTTTTTTTTACCTAGTTATCGCCCCGAGACAGACTCTCTTGCTCCACCGAGAAAGTTATGTACACTTGTGTTGCAAAAAGAAAATTAATCTTTGTAAAATCTTGTTAAGGAAACAATTAAAATACATAAGTAAAACGTAAAGTCAGATTGTGAACCTTGTTTTCAATAGATCCCATCCAATCACGTAATGTGTCATTTGAGTTTATTAATAATTCTATTTGTCCAATAATTCATGTTTAAGTAACAATACTTTGAGATCTGGATGTCGCTTCCCTCAGAATAGGGTACACTCCAATCTCTGGCGCCCACCTGATTGTTTTTATGCTTAATATTATTTGGAAATTAATAACTGGTAGTGAACGGCCACAGTAAGGTCGAGAAGTCGCTTTCCTAACATAGGGAACACTTCAGTAGTTAGTAATATAAAACAACTTAACCAATATACAAACAAAAAAATCAAGTAACATTATTATATATATATATGTATGTGTGGATATATTTACCTACCGCTCTGAAGATATCTTAAATAAAGACGAAAAGCGTTTGCCATAAAAAGCTTTGTTTTAGTTTAAAGACGGAAGAATAACAGAAAACAATTTTATTTTATATTCTGCAGCAGAATCGTTAGAGAACGTCATAAGTAAGACGAAGGGGATAAGCTAGAAATTAGCACCCTAAACATTAATATTTATAATTCTGCCCTTTGTCTGGAATTATGGGTAAAGTCGCGAAATCAAAGCACTAAAAAATAAAATGTAATGTTAAACAGAGCATGTGACCTACTGAGTGTGGTGTGATTCATCTAACGCAGAAACTAAATGACAAGTCAGCCTCTATTTAGGACGTTTGCAAATATAATATAACTAGCGATACCCGCGACTTCGTACGCGTGGATTAAGATTTTTTTTACCAGAATTGAATATAGAAAGTTGTTGGTAACGAAAGATTGGTCCCAACCAACACCGAGTCGGCATAACATGACAGGAAAGCTATCACTACATCACTCTACCCGTCGAACCTGTCTCTTGAAGAGAATCAATTTCCAACATATTTCTGTCACCATTCGATAAGGTCTGAAAATTTCGTGACTACAACTGTTAATCATACTGGAAAAAATGTCCTGTGCCCTTTATACAGATTTTCTTGTCAAATTCCATCTATATCGATATAGCCATTTAGTCGTCAAAACGTAACAAAAAGACAGAGACTTACTTTCGTATTTACAGTATTATTACTGCGGTTCACACACACACACTGACTGCGAACAACCCCTGAGGGATCATTATAACGCAAAAAAGTGTACACCTACAGCATTGCAAGACTACCTACGATTTGTCTCGCATTGTACCCCTAACTTTGTGATATCTACAGTTTAATATTCAATCCGAATAACCTACGGCCCAGGCGTTACTCTTACGATCAAAAAACAATTTTTAAAAATTTTACCCTAACGGACATTTGAATCGGCAAGCACTTTACCCACTGAGCTGCCTGACCGCTACACGGAAAAACAGTACAGAGACGTCCATATCCATCTCGTCTGTCTATCGCCGTTCAGTGGTATTTCGAAATTATGAGACAACATGTATTATTTATAAAGATAATTTTTTAACCAAATGTAGACAGTATTTTTCTCCTTGTTTCAAAGGATATTTGTGCAAAGTTTCATCGAGACCGGTTTTAAACTGTGGATTTGTATGAAGAACAAACAAACTAACAAACATACATACATTCATCTTTATATATATAGATATAATATAAGACAAAGATATTATGTCTTTGTTGAAAGAACGGAGAATTGGCCGATTTATAAAATTTATATAACGTCTTAGGGCCTCCCATCTCCGTCATATAGATTCAACTTTTCGAAGGCAACTAACAACAGAAGGCCAAGTAGTCCAGTAACGGGGTAGTTCTCACTTGCATCAAATCACGTAGAAGATTTTTTTTTCTTATCTTGTATATATTGGTGAGAGTATGCAGAAACCAAGTTTTCGACCTCCAACACCCTCGGCACAATTTTCTGTGGCCAAAAAACATCAAAATTTGGGTAATTTTTTCAGTTTTTCGTCTATAACTCCTTCCTGATAAGTCCTATCAAGAAATATTCTATTTTCAGTTTGAAAGAGGACAAAATTTCCTACAACTTTCGTATTACAAACTTTTTTCTAAACTCAAAATTAAGCGAGCTACAGTTCTTCGAAAATCAGCCAAATTTCACACTTTTCCTAAAAGTTGGGTTTTTACCTAATTTGCAGCTCAAAATGACCTGAAACCCCTGTATATATAACCGATATATATGTATTTCTGTATGACATAGTATATATATGTACTATACTTTAAATACTGATGGTCCATTCAATAATCATATAGGATTGTTCGGCCGCCAGGTTAAAGTGTTATGGATAGGCCGCGCAGTGCGCTTCTTGTGGCTATCTAACCTGACTAAGTACTAGTACCGCATATAGGGAACCTACAGCTTAAGGTGGAATCCAAACCATAGAATCGTTCTGGCTTACTTTATATTACACAGCAAGCTGTGGCAGAGGTAAAGGTCGGGTTAATGGCCTTTGAAAATCATTGCTGAGACCGGGATTTCGATCTCCAGTCAGACGCCTTGAGCTACCAGATCGCTCTATTACTGAAGATAATAGAGCGAACAACAATGCATAATGTTATGACGCAAAGTTATAAAGTCATAATAATTTCGAAATAAGTTAAAAAATGGTCATAAATAAAATTCTTTTCCGTTTGGATTGTCCCGGCTTATCAATGAATTGTGTCTCTTTCATCCATTGCTTCAGGAACAGCTTCCTCGAGGTCGAAGAAATCTTCCTCTCCTTCATCTACTACATTCCAGGAACGCTTTCACGAGGCAGGCGAGAGCAATTTTTGCAAGCAGCTGAACAATGCAGTCCTGATTAGCGACAGCTGCATGGAGGAGAACAAGGTTTCTGGAAGGAATATGATACAATCTTCGAAGTAAACTCAGTGTTATCGAAAGAGCTATTTAAGTAATATGTTATTGAGCCGACAAAGGAGCATCGTCTTTTATTATTGTTGTTTTATGACTTTACGCCTCGTCGACGTCGAGTTCATTAGTGGCACGATGGGACTGGGGACAAGGAACGTGAAGGATTTCGGCCATCGTCTTTTGAAGGAAGCATCCTCACAGCAATGGGTACGTTTCTCGACCCAACCAACCTTTACTTGGTGGTACGTGCATATTGAATGAAACGTTGCCGCATCTGATTTTGGTGGCAACCGTGCTAGTCTGAATGCATTTTTTGGGCAGATTTCTTCATCATTTCATATCTGAGCCTTCCAATGTTCCACAAGCAATTTTTCCGTACCGTTCCAAGATGATCTGTTCCCCTGCGTGTTCTCCAAATGTTCTCTGGAGGCTAGAGTTCTGAGAAGTTAGCATGCATGTTACTTTCAGATATGGTTGGTATTGAATCATGCAGTAGAAGTTTTCTTTCCCATAGCCGAAATATGCTGATATTGTTTCACGTCCAGCAAATGCATGGATGAAGAGGATGTGTGTGGGTTCAAACTCGTGGTACCAAAGCCCATTAGCAAAATGAGAAAGCCAATATACTCACTTAGAATCATCACACTGTCGAATTTTGCTGCTTGGGAAATTGCTGCGTCAACGATCAATCCAGCAGCATCTTGTTTTGCCTGTTGATCTTGGATGCCTCCTTTTTCAGTTTTTGCATTAGTATCAACATTACACAGTTCTTGCTGCTCTCATTTGCTGCGTCACTGTAGCACTTGTTTCCTCACTGAAAATGATGCCTGCTGAAGTATCTGATGTTTTCAAACTACAAATCATTTCAGATGACTTTATTTCTCTCTGCGCAGCATAACTTCGGTATCCCTCAAATATAACTGTGATGTTGGATCTATAGTTCGTTGTCAAATAGGCTTCATATTTTACACAGAAGCAGCCAAGGTATTTACTACTATGCCACATAACCTTATGCAGGAGGAATCATCCGTGCATAGCAAAAAATTTTGTGTTGGGTGTTGTATCTTGAAGAGATTTAAATGCTTCATATAGCGACAATTTTTTTCCATTGTTGTACGGAACAAATTCAAATGGAACACATTGTTTCAATCCATTAAAACGGAAAAGAAATGGATTTATGACTAATTTTTGACTTATTATGACTTAATTTTGACTGCATAAATAAACTTTGTGCCATAACATTATGTTTTCAGTTTGCAAATCCGTTTTTCAAACTGGTACAAATACCATCAGGTAATAGAACGAAATGGTAGCTCAGTGGTTAAGGCATCTGACTGAAGATCGATATCCCGTTCTCAGCAGTAATTTTCAAAGGCCATTAACCGGAGCTTTACCTCTGCCACAGCTTGCTGTGTAATATGGAGAAAGCCAGAACGATTCTGTGGTTTTAATTCCACCTTAAGCTGTAGGTTCCCTATATGCGGTACTAGTACTTGGTCAGGTTAGATAGCCACAAGAAGCCACTGCGCGGCCTATCCATAACACTGTCACCTCACGACCGAATAATCCTTCGGGATCTCCCGGCCAACAACGCAATATGATTATTGAATGGACCATCAGTAATCAAAGTATAGTACATATATATACTATGTCATACAGAAGTACATATATATCGGTTATATATACAGGGGTTTCAGGTCATTTTGAGCTGCAAATTAGGTAAAAACCCAACTTTTAGGAAAAGTGTGAAATTTGGCTGATTTTCGAAGAACTGTAGCTCACTTAATTTTGAGTTTAGAAAAAAGTTTGTAATACGAAAGTTGTAGTAAATTTTGTCCTCTTTCCAATTGAAAATAGAATATTTCTTGATAGGACTTATCAGGAAGGAGTTATAGACGAAAAACTGAAAAAAGTACCCAAATTTTGATGTTTTTTGGCCACAGAAAATTGTGCCGAGGGTGTTGGAGGTCGAAAACTTGGTTTCTGCATACTCTCACCAATATATACAAGATAAGAAAAAAAAATCTTCTACGTGATGTGATGTTTGTGGGACCCCCTTTTTACGACCCCGTTACAGGACTAAAGAAAGTTTTGTGCATTTCCCTGTTTGTTCTCTTTATATGTACTCTCAGCACATAAACGCTACACTGAGTAGCACTGGGCTCTACAGAACTTGCGCTTTGCGAAAACAAAACAAACAATTTGTGTCACTATTACGTTCTTCTTCAAACTCATCGTGTGTTCTCATACTGTTGCTTATCACTTCTATTGCATTGTTCTACTGGTCAACTGAATACCACGATCATTTAACTGACACTTTTTGATGGACTTGACCCTATATCTGCATATGTGATATGTGAAAATGCTAATGATTGCTTCAGTTCTACCTGTTGGATATGTTCAGTAAAGATGAGGAAAGTTTGGTAATTTTCAGTTATGAGCTAACGTAGTCTTAACATCATCATTATCGTTGGGGACCATCTCCAGTTTCCCAGGTGTGGTTTATGAGCCTTCCTGTGTTTCCGTCTTCGTGGTTATATACTATCGTCTTCCTCCGTCTTCCGTCTAGAAAAGTTTCCTTGTAGTGACATATATATATAACCAGCAGAATACTCGGCGTTGCCGGGTCTAATCGGGATTGATTTACCCGTACACTATTTTTATATTTACGATTTGAATCAAGTGTACCGAGTATCATTAATTTGGCACCAGCCGTTTGCAGAAGTAAACTAAACATTCATATGCCCGAACAATTCCAAGAACGGGATGAATTGGATACTGTTATATGCAACTTCAGTTTACATATTGATCCAGGGTGTATTTTAACCTACTCACAAGATCTGTTAAAGTTGCTGCTCAATAGTCTAAAACGTAGGGCCTATCATCTGGCCATTAATACCTACCACATACCAAAATCCGTATCTGGAATATATGTTTGTTCCGGAATTTTTAATGAGTTTTTACAACTTGAGAGCTTCCGGTTCATGCTAAAATCTGACGTATCTGTTGAGACATTAGGATACATTTCTTTTATGAATATTCTGGCATAACTTAAAAAATAACTGAATCAATTTTGACGGGATTTAAAATTGTGGGGTTGTATAAAGAATACTGGAAATTTAAAAGGGGTGGGAGTAAAGGAGAAGAGGGGTTAAGCCAAATATAAACCGTATTTTTCTCTTTGATTCAAAGTATACGGGTGCAAAGGTCCATCGTTACCGGATACAACTGGCCGTATGTATAAAGAACTTTGGCAAAACATAAGGGATGTAAAGGGTGAGATTAGTTTGGTTTTTCTATAACTAATGTGGACAGTATTTTTCTATTTGATTGCAAGTATATGTGTGCAAAGTTCCATCGAAATCGGATAAAAACTGTGGGTTTGTATAAAAATTATGGGCTGTATTGGAATTTTTTTGGTCAGAAACCTTCTCCATGAAAAATTACATAAATGTGCCAACTTTTGGATTGATTGGTCAAATCGTGTAGACTGTAGCTGTTTAAAAAGAACATTGACAATAATCAAGGTTATGGAAAGGGGGAGACAGGTTAGGTTTTGTAAAAATAATGTGGATAGTATTTTTCCCTTTGTTTTAAAGTATATGTGTACAAAGTTCCATCGAAATCGAATAGAAACCGCGGGTTTCTATAAAAATTAAGGAGTGTAAAGGGGAAGATGGGGTGCTTTTTGGATTGTTTTGTCAGAAACTTTCTCCATGAAAAAGCACATATGTGCGAACTTTCATTGTGATTGTTCAAACGGTGTCGACTGTAGTTTTATAAAATGAACATTGACAGTATTTAAGGGTGTTAAAAGGGAGAGAGGGTTTGGATTTTTGCAAACCAAATGATGACAGTATTTTTCTCTTTATTTTAAAGTATACATATACAAAGTTCCATCGAAATTGGTTAAAAATGTGGATTTGAATAAAAATTAAAGGGTGTAAAGGAGGAAGGGGGCGGTTTTTTAATTTTTTTGGTCAGAAACCTTCTCCATGAAAATATACACGTATGTGCCAACTTTCATGGTAATCGGTCTAACGGTGTCCAAATCTGTTAATCTTGGGTAGGCCTATATATACAAAATTATGAGATCGTAAGCTGTTAGTAACATCCTCTGGTGTACCTTTATAATCAGATAGTTGCTAGTACATAAAAGTAACTGAAAATCCTTGAGAATCATCAAAAAATAAAAACCCACAGAAATTTGATGTACCCACCTACTGACGTGTTATTCCAGGACTGTTCCTTGTCAGTTGTGAAAAGCAAGTAAAATACGTAGCATGCCACTCCAACGCCAGCAGACAGGTAGAAAACGTTGTTCCATGCTGTTCGAGTTTGCTGCAACCAAACAAAGAAACGTGTAGAATATGTTTTTTAAGATAAAAATTCACAGATCACACATCAATTTTGGTGCAAAGCATCATCTGCCATCCACAGATTTAATAACAGTAGATTACACTAATGAGGGACTCAATTAGAGGCTGCTGGCGATATGCAAATGCGGTCCTATGAACAGAAAGGAAATAACGTTAGCAGAGATGCGACGAGAAAAGGAGTGACTCTCTCACACTGTCCTTTTTTTTGCGTTATGGTCTTACACTTTTTCGATATAGATGTCACTGGTGGAGGATAGAACTGAAGACAAACAAACAACTGGGAGATATTCAGCCATGATCTTTTGAAGGAACCACTCCTATGGCCGTATGTGGATTTGAACCAGCATCCTCCTGAATTACAGGCCTTAACATCGTCGCTCACCCAGAAGGCCTAGTCTCACGCTATCAATCATAGTGGGTAAGATGAATGATCTAAGCGCGTTTGATCTTGAACAAATCACTGGGGACCGATGAATGGGTCTCTCCACCTTGAAAGTTTTTCACGAGCTACTTTGTCAAGAGTGTATCATGAGTTACAGAATCTCTGGTCTCAGAAGAGTAAAGCTGCTAATTTCACATTGCAACACGCAAAGAATAGCATGGCTGAGGAACATACTCACAGGTATCAAGAAACATAATTCTGATATTAGTTTTTGTTTTACGTGATAAAACAGTAACATCACATACATCGGTAACCGTTTCAATTGCCCGTCAGGTGTTTTCACTTTATCGGTTGCACTTTGCAATCTGCAGACGATAATGCCAATTGATTTTATTAAATAAAAATTTAGTGTGGCTGATCAAAGTTCTGTTCATTCTTTTATTGCGTTTTAGGGATATAAATCCGTATGAAAAAGCTGCTGGAATGTTCTGCAATTTTTTAAAACCATTGTGGTAACATTTGGCTGTTCCAATAGTGCCCACTTCGTTGGGTCGGCAGAATTTTTGCAGAATATTTTTTTACCTATTACAAATATTTCGCTCCCCTATTTGATATGTTAAATGATTACTTTCTGCGTCATTAATCAGTATTTTGATTCCTGCGTGTTCGATTTCCGGTCCCGACCACCCAGAAATCATTTTTCTAAGGTTTAAAGAAATCACTTTATGTGAAAGCCGGGATGGTTCCATCAAAAGGCCTTATTCTGTCCGGTTCCCTCCCGCCTGTTGAAGATACGCAAAGCCTTACTAAGGGGAAAAAAAAGTTGGTTCCTCTGCATAACATTGGCTGTAATCATTCTATGACGTTAGAATTTTTTCTTGTTCTTTATCATTAGTCATCCCTTGACACTCATTTTGATCGGTACATTTCGGCATACAGTTTGATTTTCAGTTACAATATATTTGTTCATATATTTCAAATTTTCTTCGTGGTCTAAATTATCTACTGAGCCTTTTTTTTTTAATTTTACAGGTTTTTTTCCTTCCGTACATCTAAACACTTTTTATTTTATTTTTAAATATGCCTTTCATCATTTACAGCCATTCGGCCTGCTTCAAGCCGTATATATCGATTTTTAAAGTCTTTAACAGTCCTCTTTATGCAGATACATTACTATCCAAGTATTGGTGTTGACAATAGTATTGATGAAATAGGACGCACACAAAACTGAATTATAAACGCCCATGCCCAAGGCTCTGAACCGGAAAGAGAAGCGTATCTACTGGGGCCCATCATGCTAGCCCCTGTGCTGTATCTATAAAGTTAATAAAAATTATAAATAAGATATGACATTGAAAAAAAAAAGTCAATTTAAAATTCGTAACTGATTACAGAGCGGTAAAAACAGTAAACACTTTTTGTCTGGCTATCCGTGTACGCATGATGCAGAAACTAACGAATGGTTTTTAATGCAACATTCACACAGTGAAGGCTTTATCAGGCGTCAGCATTATGGGTACTTTATTTCCCGACAAACTTACATTTATTTTATTTTATTTTTCTTGTGGCTTTACGCCTCGTCGACGGCTAAGGTCATTAGAGGTGGGATGGGACTGGGGACAAGGAACCGGAATGAATTCGCCATGGCCTTTTTGAAGGAAGCATCCCGGCATTCGCCTGGAGTGATTGGGGAAACCATGGAAAGACAACTTATACATTTCCTGATGATACATAGCCAAAAGAGTACATGTTTCCCTGTAAACGACTAATGCAAGAAGTAAAGGATTTTAAATAAACTTACATATTTTACTATCTCTTGATCATTTTCGCTACTTTACTTTGTTGTTTCCCTTACTTTCTCTTCTCTACCTAACAGACTTGACTGACTAATGTAATAGATATATCTTAGATCTAAATTCGAACAAGACAGCAGAAGAAGATAAAGAGTATTGTAGAAAAGCTAGGAGCAGAAGGATTTAAGAGATTACTCAAACCGACATGGAACGATTACTAAACCGGATAGTTAACTGAGTCATTATATTCACACTAACATTCGAAGGAAATGTGAACTAATGAAAGTGTCAAGTGAGGGTTTCTGATATGCTTCAAAACTGTTGTGCAAGATAGTGTATACAATCAAAAGGAAAGCGGCTGAGGAAAACTGTTTAGGTTAGGAAAAACAGAATAAAAGCATTCTGGCCGTTATATATATGTTGATTAATTATAAAATAAGATAATCTAACTCCATGTTTTCAAAAATCTTTATACAACGGGAACTGGACCACGTGTATTGGTGGTCCTGACGCGGTTTTTGATTGGTTTTCCACAATCATTTTACAAACAGACATTGATTTATTGGACAGAATTCATGATACACGCTTCGCAATCTGACAACAAATAGGCATACAAGTTGATTTCAACATCAATAAATACATCGACATTTATATCGACGCTAGGCAGATACTGACAGCAACAAGCCAATAATATCGACATTTTCCCCATATTTGTACATATTTAATATGTTAGAAATAAGAATATAAATCTAAATCAAGTAATAAATGTTAGGTAGTTATTGAAATAAGTAATATATGCCAATGTTCAGCGTTAACAGATCCTGTAAACAATAGTTGCTTAAACTTTTCGTGTGAGTCTATCCTAGTTTGAATGACAGTGGTTGCTACCTTTCAGAAGAAAAGTTCAGAAGGTACAGTCGGGGACAGAATTCGCGAGACCCCTCGCCTTTCGATTATGCTTCGATCTAGACACGACTACCTCATGGGACAGTATAACTGGTAGGTGGTACACTAAATTCATGATGAAATAGACCTCTCATTCCCAGCGCTTTACCCAAGACTAAAAAAATGAGCTCACGCGCGAGAGACTCGCTAACGCTCAGAGGCAAAGTTCGGTGTTCTACAGTTAAAATAATCATGAGTATCCCCATTTTATTCATAATAACTATTGAAATAATTAAATAAATTAATACAGAGGAATGATTTTTTTCGTAATTTTAATAGCCACTGCGTATTTTTTTTTTTTTTTTTTTTACTAAACTGTTGACAATTCGCTAGCAAACGAAATTCAAGATGAATACTGAAAAGAATTGCTAAATTACTCACAGCTAAAAATATGTAAAACCAATAATAGAGTTTGAATGGACTTAGTCACACGTTCTAACGCTGCAGCGTCATAGAACAGCGTGTGAAGAGCGTAAGTAGAAAGTGCATTTGCGAAAGTACTCAAATGGTGAACTAAATCACGAAATATAAATTAGCTATTCCTACATACTTTAATAGTTCAGGATAAGAATACCTTAATTTTGTTTTCACCATATCATACTTAGGAGGTAAGCTTAACTTGATCGCAGCACTGACAGGTTCAGTAGTAATAATAATAATTAATAACAGTAAATCCGTTTGCAATGTGAATAAGCGGTATTCATATTTTATAGCTGGAAGAATGGAAGTAGGAAACCTTTCATGACTCCCTTTGTTTCTCTCTAACACTGATACTTCTTGTCTTCCAAACCAGATGGGTTAGAGATAACAATCTTGACTGAATTCGGCAGGACGTGGATTCAAACCCCGTAGGACATCCAGTTTCAGTTTGCCATGGTTTCCGCAAAGTTCCTTCAGAAAGCCGTGGCCGAATTTCTTAACCGATTCTACTTTCCAATATTCTCAGGATTCAAATCACATAGACGTCAAAAGAGAACAAGAAGAAGAAGAAGAAGAAAAATAACCGAATGTGGTGGGTTATTGGTTAAACTGTGAGGAGGGCGTGGGTTCGAATCCCCATGCGGTCATTCAGAACTGGGTTTTCGGCGGTTTCTCCAAATCACTCGCCGAAGTGATCTCGTCAAAAAATACCATGGCCGAATTACTTCCCGTTGCTTCCTCCTTAGTCCTTACCGGATCTAAATACCTCGACGTCAACGAGACATAAAGCCATAACCAAAAAAAAACAAAAAAAACATCGAAAGCTTAAAAATGACACCAAATTGCTGTCAGTTATCAAGCTTAAAGACAATAGCTATTGATACTACTCTAAATCATAAAGCATATTAATATATTCAGGAGAATGTTTTATCAATGTAAAGGAAGATTTTTTTTTTACTTTTATTTTTTTTTTAGAAAATTACATCTCTGCATTTCTAATTCAAAATGCTCTCTAAGCATCTTGAAAATATTCTGTCTCGTAGTATTTGCATGACGGAATTAATTCATTAATATTGTGTATTGATCGGGCATTAAAAAAATTAAATAAAAATAAACCTCCAAGCGTACTTTGTGGGAAATTGATCTGCTTCAATCTTTGGATTTAAATATTTTGGTCTTTACTCTGGTAAAAGAATATGGAATCGTGATTACATTAACGATGGCTAACACAAATGTTAAATCCAACGTTCTTCAGACATTTCCGGGAGCGATTTTCCTCAACCTTATTTACTGCTCCGAGTTTATCCCTGAACATTGGATCTGACACTGCTCAAGAGAGCAAATCACTATGGGAGAATAGAACATGTATACGTTACGAACCAACGTTTTCTGAACTTAACAGTAACATAAAGTAACGTTGCCATAGTTGCTATCGAGGGCGAGAAGATGTTCGTTCCACTACAGATTTCAGAATCACATTTAGTTGGATGTTCCACATAGCAACCACAGGCAGCTAGATGTTATTTTTCAGATAAGTATGATTAGCCTTTTGTGAATCCGCGATACTCCACTTTAAAAAGAAATCACCAATTATCTTCAATAGACATATTGATTTACAAATTTCAGCTGCATATGAAGTTAGCGAACATCGCTAATAGTTTGACTAACTAATACAAATCTTTTCTCACTGCTTTCTTTCCTAGTATAAACTTTCACAGTTGGCTTCATGGTAAGAATAATTATGAAGCAGGCTCAATTCCCTTTTCGGGTATCCAGAATTCGGTTTTCCATGGATTCGCAAAATCAATAGAGACGAACGCTGGGAGGGTTTCTTCAAAGGCAATGACCGAATTCCTTCCCATTTTTGTCTCCGAACCACTCCTATCTTTAACGACTTAGATGTAAACGAGGCGAAAGCCTTAAGAACAAAATAAAGGCAAGTAACAGAAGAACCAATGTGTGGTTTTCGGAGGAGAAATCTAAATTCCTCAGTACTATCGATCGGTACTACCATAACTGCAAAAGCTAAAATTGAAATACAGAACAAATATGATCGTTTGAATTCGGAATACCGTATTCACAAATATGTGATTCTTACTCGAAAGGCAGATGTTTCGTTCATAAAATTTTTTTATCGACTTCTGAAGTATTTAATTTGTATAACTCAAAAACATTCTGAGTTGCTAGATGGATTAGGGTTCATAGCCAATTCTTGTTACATTAATTTGTATCGCATCACGTTACCTGGTGTTTAACATATATTCACACACCAATATGAAATAAGTAATGTGCCTTTATCACTATTTAAAAATCTCAAATTAGCACTATTCTTGACGGAAAATTGAATAGTTACGAAATATCAATTGCGAATATATTCGTCAAGACTAATTAAATCAGATGCAATTCTGTCCTTGGGTACTATGACAAACGATTTCGTAGTCTTTAATACAAGGAAATACACGTCGCCAGATGACTTCCTCGTCCTCTGCCGCCACTTGATTTCAAACTTCAGTCTGCGACAGTGTGTTTTCGTTGCACCAACGAAAATGAATCACTTAAGTGACGCTGATAAGGGGCAATTATTGCTCTACATGAAGAAGGACACTCAACAGTTCTGTTGCAAGAACCTTGGGGATCCACAAATCCTCCGTGGCAAGGTGGATACGGAGATATGAAGATGAAGGAAGTGTCTCAGAACGGCCCACACAGGCGCTCGACGAAAACAACATCTGACCAGGATCGAAAAATTGTTAGACTTTGCCCATAGCTACCCTTTCCTTAGTGCATTGCAGTTGAGGAATAGCTTAAGGCTTGACATAAGCACTAAAACCATCATAAGGACGCTTACGAGAACAAGGTTTTGCGAGCCAGACGTGCTGCGATTAAGGAGTGGCTTTCACCTGCCCACAGACAGTCACGTTTAGTCTTCACATCTGATAATGCAGCCAGGACTTCTTATTACTGGAGACATGTCGTCTTCAGTGATGAGAAGGTATTTACGACGGGATCTGCGGGTAATGTGTTGGTGTACCGCCCACGTGGAGCCAGATTTTACCAACGATACATTCATCACAGCCACAGAAGTGGTAGGGTATCAGTTACCGTCTGGGCGTGGATTTCTGCTGCAGGTTTGTGGTGTGCTGTGGGAGGTGGATGGCCGTCTTAATTCCGCAGCCTATATATCTATTCTCGAGAACGTGATGTTGCCATCTGTGAGGCAGAGATTTCCGGAAGAGCATATCATGTTCCAGCATGACAGGTCACCAGTCCACCGCTCCCGTCTAGTTCAGAGGTGGTTCGTCGAGCACCCCGAAGTGCTGCAAATTGATTGGCCACCCAAGGGCGCTGATATGAACCCTATAGAAAAATGTTTGGGCCGAAATGGTCAGAATTATAAAAGAAAAGGAGCATGTGCGACGACCCGGCGCCAACTGTTAGAAGCCATTTATGACGCATAGGAAGAACTGGCCGAAATCGTCGTTATATTTCACGCCTCATTAATTCCATGAACAGTAGAATCAGTGCCGTTATCGATGAGGAGGGAGGCTGGACAAGATACTGAAAGCTAACTCCGTGTATTTATTATACTTCTCCATAACTGTTCTGCCACACCTCTTTGCCTTCATTCAGCGATCTTATCCCTGTATTTATATCCTGACCTGTTTCATTTCCAAACATCCTTTTTCCCTCCTACTCCCCCCCCCCCGTCACCAAAGATTTCTGGGCACAGTACACGTCTATATCGAGGAAGGAAAGAAAAACCGTTCGTCGGTGGTGGCGCTGTGGGAAGACGGCAGAGTAGTAAACTCAGGTAGTACGGGTGTTGGCACGAGGCTCTGTGAGAGCACATTTTTTTTTTTTTAATCCTCTTCTTCTTTTCTTTTTTAGCCTCCTATATAAAATACTACACATGTTTATAAGGCAAGCGTAACATTCAATCAAATAAGATAACACTGTTTTACTCCAATTTTTCATTCTTAAATTAGTGTCTGTAATATAAGTTTCTCGATTTTAAAGATTATGGTACTGAATTAATTTAAGGTTTAAGGTGTTGGATTGAAACTTATTTTCACTGTTGCATTAATGCTTGCGAATGCCGGGATGGTGCTTTCCAAAAGACCATGGCCGAATTCATCCCCATTCCTTGCCCCCCGTTCTTTCCTGCCTCTAATGACCCACGACGAGTGGTAAAGGCAGAAGCAAATAATTAATACTTCTTTTATAAAAAAAAATCTTGCCAATATCAGTGTGGATTAAACCCAAAGCATTTGCCACCACGATGTAATCACAAACAATTTCTCAAATAAAAATAATTACATGTCTGTGGTGTGTTTTGAACCTACTGCCTGTTAGATTTATCTTATTCAACTGTCAACTACGCTAGCGGAGGGACTAGGATGCTACTTCCACATGTGAAGAGTCGCCAGTTTGTTTTCCTTAGGACTGGTCGATGTCGAAATCATTAGAGGAAGGAAAAGGACTGGGGGCATCGATCGGGAAGGAATTCAGCCATGGCATTTTTATGGAACCATCCCGGCACTCACGTGATGATTTCCATTAATCATGCGATATCGAAATCCGGATGGACGGATGAAGATTTGAATCCGTGTCCTCCCGAATGCGAGGTATGAGCGTAACCGGAACTCTCGGTCACTGGTGCGATTCCGGCCTGCGGCATGGGTGTTAAAGTAAGTGTTGTGTATGATTGTGTCCTCTTTTACTTGTATGGAAAAAGCATTTGGAAATACGTCAGTACACAGAATGATCACAAAAAAGGATTAGCTAGATGAATGGCTATCGGCGGGAATGTCATTAAAAATTTAAGATAATGTTATTGAACCAAAAGGCGATAAGCCGCCTTCAAAAATCTCTCACAGATCCACCCCGCCTGACAATAAAATATTTTTTATTTGGTGCCAGCTAGTAACATGGCTGAGTACTAAAACGAGTTTACGGGTATTAAGATAAAAATATTTGAAAGTAGATGGACTGTAGTGCAGTTCTTTAGTACACCCGGAGCAGTATTTAATTTCAGTTGATGAAAGTGTTGAAAAATAACATTGAACTAATACGTATTAGTTATTAAAAATTTCGGAAATTACTCCTCGGCTGCAAAATACTGTCATTGCATCTTGTAAATGTTCTACTCGTACTGTTTGAATATCAAACGAATCAATTAATATTCTATAAAATTGGCGCTATTTCTTAAAAACTATAAGTGCACGTTATGGAAAATTGATCTGTCTCCATCTGCTGATTTGAATATTATATGACCTTTGTTGTCTATAAGTATACAGCCTGAGTCAGTATATGACTACTGTGTTAGGCGACCCTTATAATGTGATGATAGCATTTTAACCACTACACTGCTAAGGCTAGATTAAGCGTCTTGGTCGGGACTGTAGTGAAGGAATTTGTGATCGTGGCTGCGGTCATGGTTTGCTAACACGTATGAAAATTCCGAAGGTCCAAAGAAAACGAAATTATCAGACGTTTCAGGAATTTGATTTTCCTTATCCCCCTTCCACTACCCTGCATCTGAGCATTTTGTTGGGCACAGTTCAACAGAAGGAAGAATTATTCAGGTATAGAACGGTATATACATGAGAAAGCAGGGCTTTCTGATCTTTTTTTTTTTTTTTTTTTTTTTTTTTGTATCTTTGTAGCTTTACTTCAGCGAAAGTCGGGAAGGTTCCTTATGCGGGAGAAACCGGGGCTTTCTGAACATATTTAAAATTTCTTTCTAGCATTACTCATCTTTGACGTTGAGGTCATTGGATTCGGGAATTCAGTTGGGACAACAAAGGTCATATAATATTCAAATCAGCAGATGGAGACAGATCAATTTTCCATAACGTGCACTTATAGTTTTTAAGAAATAGCGCCAATTTTATAGAATATTAATTGATTCGTTTGATATTCAAACAGTACGAGTAGAACATTTACAAGATGCAATGACAGTATTTTGCAGCCGAGGAGTAATTTCCGAAATTTTTAATAACTAATACGTATTAGTTCAATGTTATTTTTCAACACTTTCCATCGGCCCTTTATCTATGAAGTTAAGTTGTATCTGTTATTTTGGGCAAATGGCTGTCGCTGTGTCATTCGAAAAAGGACATATTTCGAGCACATATGATAACATTCACACAACTTATTAGAGTTCTTCACTTCCTCAGAGCCACTGGTAAATAATCACTTCCTCGAAACGTTTGTTACATCGGTTACTTCCTCCTTGCCTCTAAGTTGCAATATCCTCGAGTCAATTCTTCTCATATAATAAACACACATAGTGATAAAGAGATCACATTCGATAAATTCAACTGAAATTAAATACTGCTCCGGGTGTACTAAAGAACTGCACTACAGTCCATCTACTTTCAAATATTTTTATCTTAATACCCGTAAACTCGTTTTAGTACTCAGCCAATAGCTGGCACCAAATAAAAAATATTTTATTGTCAGGCGGGGTGGATCTGTGAGAGATTTTTGAAGGCGGCTTATCGCCTTTTGGTTCAATAACATTATCTTAAATTTTTAATGACATTCCCGCCGATAGTCATTCATCTAGCTAATCCTTTTTTGTGATCATTCTGTGTACTGACGTATTTCCAAATGCTTTTTGCACATACAAGTAAAAGAGGACACATCATACACATACACTTACTTTAACACCCATGCCGCAGGCCGGAATCGCACTAGTGACCGAGAGTTCCGGTAACGCTCAAACCTCGCATTCGGGAGGACACGGATTCAAATCTTCATCCGTCAATCCGGATTTCGATATCGCATGATTAATGGAAATCATCACGTGAGTGCCGGGATGGTTCCATAAAAATGCCATGGCTGAATTCCTTCCCGATCGATGCCCCCAGTCCTTTTCCTTCCTCTAACGATTTCGACATCGACCAGCCCTAAGGAAAAAAAAACACGAAACTGGCGACTCTTCACATGTGGAAGTAGCATCCTAGTCCCTCCGCTAGCGTAGTTGACAGTTGAATAAGATAAATCTAACAGGCAGTAGGTTCAAAACACACCACAGACATGTAATTATTTTTATTTGAGAAATTGTTTGTGATTACATCGTGGTGGCAAATGCTTTGGGTTTAATCCACACTGATATTGGCAAGATTTTTTTTTTAACAAAAGAAGTATTAATTATTTGCTTCTGCCTTTACAACTCGTCGTGGTCATTAGAGGCAGGAAAGAACGGGGGGCAAGGAATGGGGATGAATTCGGCCATGGTCTTTTGAAAGCACCATCCCGGCATTCGCAAGCATTAAATGCAACAGTGAAAATAAGTTTTCAATCCAACACCTTAACCTTAAATTAATTCAGTACTATAATCTTTAAAATCGAGAAACTTATATTACAGACACTAATTTAAGAATGAAAATTGGAGTAAAACAGTGTTATCTTATTTGATTGAATGTTACGCTTGCCTTATAAACATGTGTAGTATTTTATATAGGAGGCTAAAAAGAAAAGAAGAAGAGGATAAAAAACAAAAAAAAAATTGCTCTCACAGAGCCTCGTGCCAACACCCGTACTACCTGAGTTTACTACTCTGCCGTCTTTCCCACAGCGCCACCACCGACGAACGGTTTTTCTTTCCTTCCTCGATATAGACGTGTACTGTGCCCAGAAATCTTTGGTGACGGGGGGGAGTAGGAAGGGAAAAAGGATGTTTGGAAATGGGTCAGGATATAAATACAGGGATAAGATCGCTGAATGAAGGCAAAGAGGTGTGGCAGAACAGTTATGGAGAAGTATAAAAATACACGGAGTTAGCTTTCAGTATCTTGTCCAGCCTCCCTCCTCATCGATAACGGCACTGATTCTACTGTTCATGGAATTAATGAGGCGTGAAATATAACGACGATTTTCGGCCAGTTCTTCCTATGCGTCATAAATGGCTTCTAACAGTTGGCGCCGGGTCGTCGGCACATGCTCCTTTTCTTTTATAATTCTGACCATTTCGGCCCAAACATTTTCTATAGGGTTCATATCAGCGCCCTTGGGTGGCCAATCAATTTGCAGCACTTCGGGGTGCTCGACGAACCACCTCTGAACTAGACGGGAGCGGTGGACTGGTGACCTGTCATGCTGGAACATGATATGCTCTTCCCCTCACAGATGGCAACATCACGTTCTCGAGAATAGATATATAGGCTGCGGAATTAAGACGGCCATCCACCTCCCACAGCACACCACAACCTGCAGCAGAAATCCACGCCCAGACGGTAACTGATACCCTACCACTTCTGTGGCTGTGATGAATGTATCGTTGGTAAAATCTGGCTCCACGTGGGCGGTACACCAACACATTACCCGCAGATCCCGTCGTAAATACCTTCTCATCACTGAAGACGACATGTCTCCAGTAATAAGAAGTCCTGGCTGCATTATCAGATGTGAAGACTAAACGTGACTGTCTGTGGGCAGGTGAAAGCCACTCCACGTCTGGCTCGTAAACATGGTTTTAGTGCTTATGTCAAGCTTCAACTGCAATGCACTAAGGAAAGGGTAGCTATGGCAAAGTCTAACAATTTTTCGATCCTGGTCAGATGTTGTTTTTCGTCGAGCGCCTGTGTGGGGCCGTTCTGAGACACTTCCTTCATCTTCATATCTCCGTATCCACCTTGCCACGGAGGATTTGTGGATCCCCAAGGTTCTTGCAACAGAACTGTTTGAGTGTCCTTCTTCATGTAGAGCAATAATTGCCCAGCGTCACTTAAGTGATTCATTTTCGTTGGTGCAACGAAACACACTGTCGCAGACTGAAGTTTGAAATCAAGTGGCGCAGAGGACGAGGAAGTCATCTGGCGACGTGCCTATTTCCTTGTATTAAGACTACGAAATCGTTTGTCATAGTACCCAAGACAGAATTGCATCTGATTTAATTAGTCTTGACGAATATATTCGCAATTGATATTTCGTAACTATTCAATTTTCCGTCAAGAATAGTGCTAATTTGAGATTTTTAAATAGTGATAAAGGCACATTACTTATTTCATATTGGTGTGATGTTAAACACCAGGTAACGTGATGCGATGCAAATTAATGTAACAAGAATTGACTATGAACCCTAATCCATTTAGCAACTGAGAATGTTTTTGAGTTATACAAATTAAATCCTTCAGAAGTCGATAAAAAAACTTTTATGAACGAAACATCTGCCTTTCGTGTAAGAATCACATATTTGTGATTACGGTATTCCGAATTCAAACGATCATATTTGCTCTATATTTCAATTTTAGCTTTTGCAGTTATGGTAGTACCGATCGATAGTACTGAGGAATTTAGATTTCTCCTCTGAAAACCACACATTGGTTCTTCTGTTACTTGCCTTTATTTTGTGCTTAAGGCTTTCGCCTCGTTTACATCTAAGTCATTAAAGATAGGAGTGGATCGGAGACTAAAATGGGAAGGAATTCGGTCATTGCCTTTGAAGAAACCCTCCCAGCGTTCGTCTCTATTGATTTTGCGAATCCATGGAAAACTGAACTCTGGATACCCGAACAGGGAATTGAGCCTGCTTCATAATTATTATTACCATGAAGCCAACCGTGAAAGTTTATACTAGGAAAGAAAGCAGTGAGAAAAGATTTTTATTAGTTAGTCAAACAATTAGCGATGTTCGCCAACTTCATATGCAGCTGAAATTTGTAAAACCCTATGTGTATTGAAGATAATTGGTGATTTCTTTTTAAAGTCGAGTATTGCGGATTCATAAAAGGCTAATCATACTTATCTGAAAAAAACATCTAGCTGCCTGTGGTTGCTATGTGGAACATCCAACTAAATGTGATTCTGAAATCTGTAGTGGAATGAACATCTTCGCGTCTTCGATAACAACTATGGCAACATTACTTTATGTTATTGTTAAGTTCAGAAAACGTTGGTTCGTAACGTATATATGTTCCATTCTCCCATAGTGATTTGCTCTCTTGAGCTGTGTCAGATCCAACGTTCAGGGATAAACACGGAGCAGGTAAATAAGATTGAGGAAAATCGTTCCCGGAAATGTCTGAAGAATGTTGGATTTAACATTTGTGTTAGCCATCGTTAATGTAATCACGATTCCACATTCTTTTACCAGAGTAAAGACCAAAATATTTAAATCCAAAGATTGAAGCAGATCAATTTCCCACAAAGTACGCTTGGAGGTTTATTTTTATTTAATTTTTTTCATGCCCGATCAATACACAATATTAATGAATTAATTCCGACATGCAAATACTACGAGACAGAATATTTTCAAGATGCTTTGAGAGCATTTTGAATTAGAAATGCAGAGAGTGTAATTTTCTAAAAAAAAAAAAAAAAAAAAAAAAAATCTTCCTTTACATTGATAAAACATTCTCCTGTATTTATTAATACCGTAAGCTTTATGGTTTAGAGTAGTATCAATAGCTATTGTCTTTAAGCTTGATAACTGACAATAATTTGGTGTCATTTTTAAGCTTTCTATGTTTTTTTTTTTGTTATGGCTTTATGTCTCGTTGACGTCGAGGTATTTAGATCCGGTAAGGACTAAGGAGGAAGCAACGGGAAGTAATTCGGCCATGGTATTTTTTGACGAGATCACTCCGGCGAGTGATTTGGAGAAACCGCTGAAAACCCAGTTCTGAATGACCGCACGGGGATTCGAACCCACGCCCTCCTCACAGTTTAACTAATAACCCACCACATTCAGTTATTTTTCTTCTTCTTCTTCTTCTCTTTTGACATCTATGTGATTTGAATCCTGAGAATATTGGAAAGTAGAGTCGGGTAAGAAATTCGGCCACGGCTTTTTGAAGGAACTTTGCGGAAACCATGGCAAACTGAAAGTGCATGTCCTACGGGGTTTGAATCCACGTCCTGCTAAATTCCAGTCAAGATTGTTATCTCTAACTCACCTGGTTTGGAAGACAAGAAGTATCAGTGTTAGAAAGAAACAAAGGGAGTCATGAAAGGTTTCCTACTTCCATTCTTCCAGCTTTAAAATCTGAATACCGATTATTCACATTGCAGACTGATTTACTGTTATTAATTATTATTATTACTACTGAACCTGTAAGTGCTGCGATCAAGTTAAGCTTACCTCCTAAGTATGATATGGTGAAAACAAAATTAAGGTATTCTTATCCTGAACTATTAAAGTATGTAGAAATAGCTAATTTATATTTCGTGATTTAGTTCACCATTTGAGTACTTTCGTAAATGCACTTTCTACTTACGCTCTTCACACGCTGTTCTATGACGCTGCAGCGTTAGAACGTGTGACTAAGTCCATTCAAAATCTATTATTGGTTTTACATATTTTTAGCTGTGAGTAATTTAGCAATTCTTTTCAGTATTCATCTTGAATTTCGTTTGCTAGCGAATTGTCAACAGTTTAGTAAAAAAAAAAATTACGAAAAAAAAACTATATCATTCCTCTGTATTAAGTTATTTAATTATTTCAATAGTTATTATGAATAAAATGGGGATATTCATGATTATTTTAACTGTAGAACACCGAACTTTGACTCTGAGCGTTAGCGAGTCTCTTGGGCGTGAGCTAATTTTTTTTGTCTTGGGTAAAGCGCTGGGAATGAGAGGTCTATTTTATCATGAATTTAGTGTACCACCTATCAGTTATACTGTCCCATGAGGTAGTCGTGTCTAGAACGAAGCATAATCGAAAGGCGAGTACGTCTTAAACACTCGTTGACTTGACGTTAAACCTTATTATAAAACTACTACATAAAATATTACTCAAATCTGATACAATGTTTGTTTGAAGATAAATTCTTTCATACACAACAGTATAAATATGTCGTCGGTTACTAATGATAAATAATATAACATTATAGCGTTACGCAAAATTTTAAATGGTATATAATTACATGATAATATCCGCCTTACATAAGTACTGCTCTATCGCTCAGTTCATATTATAACGGTACAAGTACTGTAATCTGGCCAATTTACACCATACCTCATGAAATTAATTATATTTGCTTATATAAATATTTTATCTTTAAAACTTCGTGTCTATCATTTGAATATATGTATTAACAGTAAAAATCAGTGCTGAGTATTTTTTCCTAACAATTCAACATTGAACTTATTAATATAAATCAAGTCGCATTTTATCCGGCCTGCAAAAGGAGTGAAGTCAAGTTATACAATGATAATGACTTATACTCCTTGTACTTATCACGCTGGTATTCTCGAATATAAAACTTCTTCTGCAATGTCATCATACCAAACACAGTCAGCACGATTCGGCGGTTAATGAGTTATAGACTCTTTGAAATGTACAAACAGATATCTTTTCCATTAACAAAACTTTCTTATTTTTCAGCAAATAGAGAAAGCAAAAATGAATGTAATATTCGATAACAAATACGTTTAATCAGTGGTGAAGTGGATATTTCAAATTTATTTATTTCGGTTGTGGATATTGGAAGGCCTCGACTAAACAAAATCACGATGCGAACCTAAATTGCCTCTCACTAGCGATGTGAAATATAAAGAATTTCAAAATGTTACAGTCAAACGTTTCTCTTACGCGGGATACGGTATTTCAATAAAAAAATGAACGAAACCGTTGTTAGCTGTGTTTCTCCTCATGGGAGAGAGCTCATTTTCGTTTAATAAATTGTATTCTTACTATCCTCATGCTATTTTTCATAAAGCCAAAACAATTATCTGCAAGGTCCTTTCATTAGTCAAGCTCTGTATCCTCAATCAAACGTATCTGAAAGCGATTCAGACAGAGCTTCCGCACTCCATTTGTTACTGCCTTCAACGCTCGCTTTTTTTCGTAGGTCTTTATTATAACAAAGGATCTTAGCTTACATCTCTTCCTACCCTGAACAAACTCCTTTACATCCAGATACCATTTACAACGTGTATCATCATCTTTCTGCTCAATCATTTCTTTTAATTCGTTCACTGTTTCATTGACGAATAAGTTAAATATCAGTATTTTTAAACACCGGTAAACATAATTCAGTCTTTTTCTTCCACGGCGACTAGTGTAATGCTTGGTAGTCACATGGTTAGAAAAAGACATTTCAATAGAAATTGTGACTACATACGAATATAAATATGATGTGAATCGTCTTCTCGCAGATACTCTTTAGCAAGCTGTCTATTATATTAAACATCAATTAATACGAAGTATACATATCAACGTCTATTAAATTTAAATTGGGAAGAAACTGATTTAGAATAATTATTATTTGGCTTAGTAAATTATCAATACATAATTAATCACGACAATTACTATACCATACACAAATTGGTAAAGTTCAAGACACTGAAAAAACAGGTGTAATCACATGGTAACAGTTGGATTAAAACTAATATGCTATTTTGTTTAATTCGTTGTTATTGTCGATGAAGGTTGGTATAATAAGATCTGGTCTTTAGATCTCGCCGACGTTACTACTACTACGTATTATTGTCGGTAAAGATGCATCGAAACAAAATTTATCAAGAGCCGCATGAGGGTAGGGAGCCGCAGTTTGCCGACCCGTTCTAATATAATTTTTATAGCGTATATTTTTCGATTCAACCACATAGTAGCTTATTTTTCTAAACTTATATACCATCAAAGACTGACTAACTCCACAGGATCAAATAAATGACAACAGCAAAACGATAATATCTTAAGAAGAAGTGAAGCTACGACGTAGCGGTGCTTCAAAATAAACTTGTATGGCAGTGTATATATATTTACATCCGAATGTTCATACACATTGCTTAGTCGATTATCAATTACTCCGATTAGAAGAGTGACCGCATAGTTTCATAAGAAAACTTTTTTGGCGTTTTGAGTTGTGGTGTCATCATATTCAAAATTTTGTAAAATTGTAATCTGACAGGATAGGGTTCTACAAAGATAAAGGGGGTAATTTTTTCTGCGCCAGCGTGTTGGCTTTTAACTCTTAAACGTAGTCAGGTAGGGGACCAAGATATGCTTGTCAATTTTTTACTTTAAAATAAAAATTACCAGCTTTAGATAATTTTTCTTAACAAGTCTAAAAAAAAAAACAAAAAAACTATGATCTAGGAAAATTAAATTTGTTTCCATACATTGGATGAGCTAAACGTGGTGCTCAAGCCGATGGTTGGTTGGACTCTTCCAAAAGTGGTGTCAGAGGTAGGACGACCAGATCCTTTCCTCCTGACCTAACCTAAGCCGATAACCTCACTCTTGAGATTAGCTGATAAGCCCGAGCGCGTACGTTACTTCTAGTAAATTCTATTGTACCATAAACGAGCGTATGATTTGATGTGCCTTGGATCAAGTTGCGCTCCACACCAAGTACTGCCTATCACCCGAGCGTCTCCTCTTTCACATCCTTATATGCAGCTAAATTTAGTATCGTTCATGTTGTGTGACTATTGTTCTTTTGTGTTTCGATCGATCTGTTGTTCGTCTTCCTGATACACATTGATATCGGATACATATATTGCCACAAGCGCCTGTTATCACCAATAATCCGGAGTAAACAGGGTGCAAATACTCTCGTTGTACCAGGAAGGGTGTGTCCAGTAATTTACGTGAGGTGAAGTAGAAGGGGAAAGGGGTGGGGGGGGGGAGAGAAGGGGCTGGGATGAGAGGGTAGAGCTAAAAAAAGATCTCGAAAACTTACGAGGTAGTTGGCAGGGAGGCAGGCCTCAAGATCTCACCTCATCATAGGGGTGGAGGATCCGACCAGATCTCACCATATCTCTCCCATGTAATTAATGGGCGCCCCCGAAGCAGCTGAACCCCGAATAAATAAATGGTAGAGCGTAAAAACAGGAAGGAGTTTTTCTAATGTTAGCACCTTTCGTATCAGGCTAAACTGAGGAGACACCAAATATACCGCGCAACTATTTCGACTTTGATTTAACTAATACTCACCTCTGCTTGGTCTCAGTTATAGCACACCTGCAAACAAGAAATGATACGTGCTTGCTGTACCTATGAAGTAAAACAAAAAATACAGTAGCAAGTTACGTGCAAATATGAACGTTATTCATAAACTTTCACCTAAATATAATTGTATTTTCTTTTTGATTACGTCTCTTTTCAGTTGTTACATATATTAGCAACATGTAAACAACTTCTTATTAGCTATGAGCTTTGCAGATTGGTACTCGTCACTCCTTGCTAAGTTGCTGAACAGATTCTAAATACTTCTGAAATTTCTTCAAATATTTCCTGCCGCAATGGCACCATCAACAGTACATTTTACCGGTAAAGACTGCGTTTACTGTGCTACTATTTTGCATGTTCCACAGTTCACCTTCTAGAACTCTGTCTAAATTAACAAAAGAAAAGCATTAAAGTAGTTTGGCATATACTTTACTGTGAATGAGAGCGGCAAAAAATAGTTCGCATTGACAGAAATTCTTTTTGGGTGTTCTACCGGATCAGTATTTCAATTTGTGACGATTCGACATTATAACATTGTTTTAAAAATATTAATTGAAATATTAAAACGACGAACATTTTGTATCAACTTTTTATCTTCCCTCACCGTATTTTGAGCTTTTCTATTTGTTAGGCCCTAAATCATTCAGCGGTCTCCATGGAAATAAACAAGTCGTCTTCTGCCTTTCACCCAAAACACAATTTCTATAATTAAGTTGTAGAGGACGTGATCCTTGCTATCTTACAATTGTGTATAAATAATAAATATACTTCATCATTTGTAATAAATGTAATGCAGATTAGCTGTTAATTTATTTTGGAACAATTTTTGGCAGCTGGGAGTAAGCCCGTTGCAAGAGATCGTACGTCAAAGACAAGACGATTATTAGAATGGACATAGGAAGATAATGATGGCTAATTGGAACGATAGCAGCTAGGGCAGAGCTGCAAATATTATAATGCAAATCGCCTTAGCTATAAGTCGAATTTTATACGGCTACAACCAAGGAAAAGATATATGTCTGTAAATTTATGATGAGTTTTAGTGCATTGTGTATCCGTAGTCATGAAATTAATGAGTTATTATGTATAACTTTGAAAGTTTAATATTGGTGAGAGAATTGATGGTTTATCTGATGTAATAGAAAGAGAAATAATACAGGGTAAAGTTTACGTTTCCTTTCAGATAAAAAGAGAAAATATCAAAGATATAAAATTATAACAGGAGAACTGACGTTAGAAGTCTTCTAAAGCATGAAATATAACACCGAATGTACTAATTTCTGCTGGAAGCAACTAAAGAAGAAATAAAGGTAAAAATATAATAATGTAGAGTTGCTTTGAAAAAACGGTCTGAAACACTAAACTGTATTAGTACCATAAAAGCTGCGAATATACAGGTCATCCAGAGGCAGAACATTATAAGTTTTTTAGTTTACTGACGTCATCTTTGATTTATAACACTACTGCAGGTGCTCTACTCTTCTTTCGTCTCTATCTCATTTATAATTTTGTAAACAACCGAAGGATGAAAACTTAAGAGAATTTCTGAAGTACCCACTAATTACCAGTTAAGTTGTTTTGATGAGTCGGTGTTTACCAGTGCTGTAAAACAATTAAAATATGTTCCTATAATTTACAGAACCTTCCGCGTTCAAATAAAACCATCTTTTTTCGTAACAATGTATTCAAAATTGAGGTATAACTTCTCAACAGGCTTCAAGTGATCATCTTGAACCTGTCTTATGATTTGAAGACATACTAAACTCCTTGAATTGCTTTGAAGTGATCTGAGAGTTTCCAGCTATAGTATATTTTTTTCTCTGCTGTTACTTAAGGTGGTAAATTACTAGTTACTGCAATTAATGTCAAATCCGAAAGATATAGCCGTTATGGAGAATTCACTTACATAAATCAACATAGCGCATCAGAATATGGTGTGTTAAAATTATCTTGCCGCCATAATTAATTTATCTTTAGCAAAGAATATTATCTTATGGACTAGTATGGTCGACAAATCATACCACATGGAACGCTTACTTAGTAGACGAACAACCCGCCTCTTGGATAATGTCTGTAATATGCAGAACCATGCCTGCGCTGAAGTGAGTATTCTGGTTTAAACACCGGTGTTGGAAGAAATTTTGACAGTTTGTTATATAACTCCCCTGGTTTTTTTCTCTGGTGTTATTTTTTTCCTCTTTTTATTAACAGTTAGTTGATTTCTAGAGCCGTCACATACATACGATATTTTAGCACGGAGGTAAGATTGGGGAAGTATTATAATAAAATGCAGTATTAAAAATGATTCTCATTCTTTACAAATTCTGTCATTGAACTTTCAACAATGAAAAAATATTATCTTCACGAAAACTAGCAAGTTATGTGGCTTTCAAGACGTTCAATCTTTTTCTTTAATGTAAATTTAGTACCTTGTAAACTAGATACTTTAATGTACAGAATGTAGTATGCAATTTGTTGTTTTAACCTGTACAATGAACTACGTATGTAATTAAAACTTTAATTTAAATTTTGTACCTTGTAAACTAGATACTTTAATGTACAGAATGTGGTATGCAATTTGTTGTTTTAACGTGTATAATGGATTATATAATTGGCATAATCATGTAAATGGAAAATGGCTAGATGGCTTGGAGCGCTAAAAGCCATAAATAAATATTTTTTTTAAATAAAAAAGACATTCAGTCATTGGAATAACGGCACTGTTTCGTTAACGGAAAACACTGCGAAAACTGCACGACATACGGAGAGCCAAACAGAGCAAAATGACCGGTCCACACTCAGACCGAGTCCACATTGAGAAGGCTTTTCATGCTTTCTCGCTTAACGGTAACTCAAGAGCGGCCACCAGTGCTTGTCCTTCTCTATAGACCAGCCGTAGTAACTGTCTGCCGAAATTCTGGTTAAATGCACAGATTGTATGGAATAAAGATGGAATGAAGACATACAATACCGTTATTGTAATTCATTAGTGGGGGTTGGGACTTCAGACTTTCCAGCCCTTGTATGTGATCCAGTCCGAATGCACCATCACTATGTTTAAGGTGACCACCCCCTGCCTATCTAACACCATGTTAATTTAAGCAAGTATTTGTCCCATTTATGAAAAAAACAATTTGATGCAGGACCTTAATATTTTTACTGAATGTTACATGATGCTAGTAAATTCAAATGTACCAAAATCTACTTTATACGTTTTATAGTTTTAAAGAAATACTTTTTTAAATTTATTAGTAAAAATATTAAGTTTTTTCTGCAGAAAATGTTTTTTGTTTTGTTTTTTTTGTGAAAATCCTAATAGTGGAATATTAATGCTTGTTGTACCAGAGGTGGCTTCTTTTGTTATGCAGAGTCTCTGAAAATTTCATTCAATTATCTTTGGTAGTTCCTGACATCTACATCTCAGTACATAATGGGGCATATGTACTGAAAATTTTAGTTTGCGGGAAATTGACTTTAACGATAACAACTACTCATAAACGCACTCAAACAAACAGCAAAAACAAGAGAATAACACCTGTTCCCCTCCAAGGATAGCCAACACATTCAGGAGTCAGAAAAAAATCCCTAATATGCAATATAGGGGTTATAAAGGTTTAAATTATATGCAGAAAAGTGGGCGTGGTACCGAAATGCACATGGTTGGAAAATGCTATTTAAATGCACGAAAATTTTTTTTCAGCGAAATCCTTTTCATGATACTTAAAGAATACCTAAAATCTATCGAAATATGATGAAACCCGAAAATCGATATTTTTTCCATCTAAACCGGGGGTGTGTCCCCTTAAGCCCTTTCCTTCATTAATAGAAACATATCATCAACAACGTATTATAATTCACGTAGTGTCTGGTTTACCGGGGATTGTAACCACTTTGATTTGGGATTACTCATCTTTTTCAAGTGAATCTGAGAGGATGTTTTTTTTATCATTAGAGAATAATATTGATCTCTAACGGACAAGTTGTTCTGGCTGGTGTTTACTCGGGAGCAGTGGTTGACAGGACGTGTGGACTGATCCGGGAGGCGAATTCCGATCAGGGGGCGTCAGTCCCAGCCAGCACGTCTGCTCGAGCATATTTATTGAGTCTGGGGCGGCACTTCGCGGCTCTATTTACATTTCTATGGCTGCCTGCGCCTCCGGCGCGAGCGACCAGCGATCGCCTCGTTGATGCGGAGCTGCAGCGCCGGGCAGAGATGACACAGCACACCACCAAAGATGATATACCGGCACAGCTCCTTTTGTATGTGGTAACGGGTACACACAACTGGAAGAGGCGGTACTTTGCTAAATTACTCTTTTATCTTCATAACCTTACTTCTAAATTAAAGATACTGGTCTTCTTTTTCGAAATTGTCAGGCTTGAAAGAAACTGTCCTTTTTGTGATTCCTGGATTTGCCTCGGGTGAATGTTACTTACCATAGAACCCATGGAATATTATTTTGCAGTTTCTGCTACTTAATTGATCTGAATGATTCAAACAACCTACAATAAGCTAAGGAGAAGTTCATTTCACTTTTATATATATTTTACTCATCATTTGTTTCACAAATTACACTATCAACAAATCATTAAAAACTCAATATTCTCTCTTATTATCTCGATTAATAATACAATTACTGTTCGAGCGAGGAACACCAATTCATGCCTCAGCACGCCATCATTTCTATCTCTGGACTGACCAAAGAATACTCTCACTCCGCTCACAGATTACTTCAAAGATAATTACATGCAAATTGTTTCGATATCCTAAATACAATCATTTGCAATGCTTCTCATCAAACTTAACTCAACAGCACAATGTTAAATATAGAACACAA
>JARYHS010012488.1:0-17000 GCA_031002005.1 Vandiemenella viatica
AAATAAATCTGTATTTCTATAAAACCCAACTCGTTCGTAATGGTTCCAGAAAACGCAAATAATACGGATCAATTTTCGATGGGGTTTTCAGCATTTTAAAACTTAGGATCGATCTTTAAAACAAGGTATGCCTTACGTTTCTGCGTTACATGTCATCAGGGCAGTAAATGAAATTCTGGCTCTATCGTCCGAAACAGCAATGACTTAATCCCACCTAGATGTTGCAAACTTCATCACTACAATAAAATATGTGAAAATTTTGCGATTCTGTCTTTCAATTTTAACTAATCAGTCGTTAACTGCTGTAAATGACAGTATTGAATGAGATGACAGTAGTAAGATATGATTCTTTTAAGCACGAGGTCACCGCTAATGAGTCCTTAATGATCCCGGATGTTTACTTCACATGACGTCATCAACATGTATCCGGGGAAAATACCCAATTCGGCTACCAATAATGACGTCATCAAGTGCCGGACGGGGAAAATAGCCAATTCGGCTATCAATAATGACGTCATCAAGTTCCGGGTACACCAAGTGACTGGAAATTTCCAGTGACGTCACAAACAAGTCTTCAAAAGTATCCAATTCGACGAACTATAATGACGTCACAAGTACGTGAACTTCCGGGTGTGAAATTCCCATGACGTAATTCTAAGGCCTTCCCGGACCTCCTCGTTCCGTGGCATCACAATTCGACGAACTATAATGACGTCACAAGTACGTCCATAATTCTAAAGGCCTCCCTGGACTTCCTCACACAAACACACAAATCGAATTAGTGAATTGAGCAAGTCTAATTAACTATCGGACTTACCAAAATTTCATCAGCACGAGTAAAAAATGGCCCACAAGTCAAATTTCAGCGTCAATAATTCCGTAAACAGTGGAGGATAATTCCATGATGTAATTTCCCAGACATCCAAGTCATTACAACACAGATATTCGGAGGTATATATAATAGTGAGCCCACACACACTTAATTCAGTTCCCGCTATTACAATGGCACTGTTCTTTGTATCATCGTACAAGTTAAATGCCAGCGATACCAAGCGGCTCAGTGTGGGGTTGTCATCAAAACTGGAGTTTGAACCAGTAGTTGTACTTGAAAAAGTTGGGTACAATAAAATTACACTTACACGTGAAGAATGGGAAGTACTGGTCCAGGAGATAGATACAATTACTGGATTTTTTAGTAATAGTGAACATTTGCAAACGAGTGTGTCACTCGGGGGTCACAATGTCTGTTCTCGAATGGTGTCCGGAACGAAAACTATTTGGGTTTTCAATAATGCTGTACCTGCAAGTGGTGTGTTTCTCGGTGAATCTACTTGGAAGAATCTGATTGATGCTCAGCCTGCGGTGTCAAATACCATCAACACCAAGAAGTCGTGGAGTCATCAGGTTTTGAAATATTACGTTGATTTTATTAACATGTTGACTCTGAAAGTGCTACACGATTATTCCCGTGCCCCAATAGAAAAACTAATAGATGTGCATGTGGATAATGTTTTTGTGAACGAAGTGTCATACAACCCCAGTTCTACACTGGACTATGGACAGCTGAAACTAGAAATTATGGCATATAAAAATTTGTTGTTAATTGATGATGTTAATTCTAATTTGAAGTATCGTGTAAAAGGAACTGATAAATAAAAAAAGATATTATATCAATTTTTTCTTTTATTCTACCCACCATTGGGCTAATAAAATTACATTTTTAAGAGCACACATAGCATTTGAAAACATATGTCCATTACAGTTTGTCCCCCACAACTTCATTTTACGTAGAGAAGGACACCCCAAATTCTCAATATTGTGACAAACTTTATTCCTGATAATTTTCTGGAACCAACGTGTCTTTTCCAATCCTTTCACATATATTATTACATCTTCTTGATTGGTGATAGAGCGTAGAATAGAACACATCTTACTGAATGTGATACCATTAGCGTCCCAAGGTATCCCATGATAGTACTGTGTCAACCATCCAATACTTGGATCATCACCTCCACCTGCTGGCGACGAGACGCAGATACGATGTACGCCGATAATGTTGTCAGATTGCATGACACATACACCAACCTCTTTGAAAACAAATACACCATCCTTTGTCTTGAATCCTTGCGCATCCAAGAATACAGTCTTCATGGTAATGAATGAGAATGATCATTACTACACTGATTTATGTTAGCTTCCGCACAACACTAGTCAGGGGTGTGTATTCCACAACACGATCATGCAGTATCAGACAGTATGCAGACGTGTAGGCAGGGAAATTCTCACTGCTTTCAAATTCAATGCGAATATCGACGGGTCCCGTCTTAACGGTCTCATTTTGTTGTGAACAGTCAATTACAACCAGAGGTGCAGAAGCGACAAATTCATCACGTTTAAGTAGCGGAGTAGCGTTATGTCTTTCATAGTAAGACTGTTGGAATCTTGCATACCTGTCATACAGCACTGAGGTTATGTTTTTCTTAAAATCCACATTCAGGTTCTCATATGGGAATGATACATCATTTAGAAACACTCTAACATTAGTGAGATTACAGTGGTCAAACTCAGATGAACTAGTCTCCTCGTTGCGTTTTCTGTCTGTTTGTAACCCCAGAATCACGAACCTAGGTTTCTCCAGTTGTGTCGATGTCTTTAAAGACCAAATTTGTTTCTTACTTATAGGGAGCAATGGATATTCTAGCAGGTCCCAACTTCTAAAATGCATGTAAAGTGGCTTTCCACTCTCTACGATCTTAAGCAGAACTAATTTCTCTCTTTCACTCACTTGTAAATGTGGCATAACCCATGCAAGTTTATTGATGACAAACTTACTCTTTTCAGGATTTTGAGCAGCTTTAATGTATGAATTTGCATCATCCCTAGCACGAATCAATACCAGTTCTTGTTTTACATTGGTAAGTATCCGTTTGAAGTCTTCGAAAAAACCCAAAAATAAATTCATCAGTATACATACATCGAAGTAACCATTCCCAAGATCGTGTACACCCCATCCTGCGTTGTGCAACACACCAATTTGTCGGGGGTCACTTGAAATATATGTCTTCATTGTGCTTGTAATACCGACGTTACGATTTCTATCAATTTCAGCACCATTAATTTCATACCTAATTTCCTCAAACAGATGTGCAAATGCATTTGATGAGAGACTTGAATTTGTTGGTCCTGCCCCATCTGCCTTGACGAATCTTCCTTCTATGTGGAGATAGCTTTCACAAGGCAGTGTTAAAGTATCTTGGTTCTGAATAGGTATCCGAATCTCATCATTGTTATTAAAGGTCGTTGCTGCATATGGCTGATGAGACAAAAACTGTTTGCGTGTAACCGACTCATCAAATTCAACATTAGAAGTAATATCCAGAGCTTCATCCATTTTTTACGGTATAACCTAATGACTGTAAGAAGAGTGTGTTAGCAGCTGTTAAACGTTTCACTGGTGGTTCACGACTGACCATTGTTTGTATTGATCGCTTCTTATTATTATAACGAGCGCCCATTATACCAGTTTCTTTACATGTAGTCTCAGAGAAATTGTTTCACCTCTAAAATCCACCAATTCACCGTCCTGGTCGACGACTCTAATTACAATATTATTGAGAGATTTCACTGTGATAGGTAGATATATGACATTAGCAGGAACTTCAACAATCTTGTATCCTGGTGGTACTGTAGGGAAAAACTCGTGTAAAGTATGTCCTAGCTTGTCGTTAACGTAGTTACCTGTACATATGCTACACTCTATTCGTAAAGCATTAACTTTGAAAATCTGTACTGTGTAGTCCGAGGTATAAAATTTAGTACTTGGTTTTAACACACGTTTTGAAAAGCCGAGCAGTGGCCCAATTGAATTTGGTTTAGTAAAATCGATTTCAAACGATGTTTGTATCTCACTTCTGAGTGAATTGTTGTTTGCTCTAATTCTAAGCTCCTCGTTATTAGTCTGTTTACTCAAATAATTTGCCAAGTCATCAATATCATAAGATCCTGTGGGTATATCAATCACCCTATTTTTCCTGTAGTGAAATTTGCAGTTAGAGTTATCTATGTTTGGAATCGAGTTGTATGTTTGAAAGTCTACTAACCCGATTGTGTACACACCCTGACTCAAATCTATTGGTGGAAAGTAATCACAGCTCAGGACTGAACTATTGCCGGACAAACAGAGAGTTACAGACATGAGTTATCCCGACAAAGGTTCATACAAGACTGAAGTTATGTATTTTCATCCAAGAACTTTAAACACAAATGTCCACATACAGGTGTACCAAATTTCTGGTGTTGTTGTACATTATACTGAATACGGTTCCCAGCAAAGTACCATTGCAGTTCCAATGGTGGGGGTAGGTCACCAAAACTGTCGAAATACTTAACTATTCCTTCCTTGTATTTAATATATGCCACCCAATGTGATCCAGCACCTTCACTGCTATCCAAGTTGACGATTCCACATTCACGTTCACGAATTTTATTAGGTAATGCATCACGCATGAATACTCCACGAAAATGAGGTATATGTAAATACTTTACATAACTACATATATCGTTATCTGTCAGCGGTCTCACAAACTTTTTTTTTTAAATCCCAAACCACTTTTTTGATACGGTTTCAAATGTAGACCTTTACCCCTCATTGCAATTGCCTCCATGGTTTCATTGTGACGTTTCTGTTCAGCCAACTGCTTTTTTGCTTCTTTGGCTGCTTTGACAGCCCTGACAATGCCAGAGGCTCCTCCTGCGAGAGCACCTGCTGCTGACAAACCAGCGAATATGGGTATTAGAGGAAGGATACCACCTTTCTTCTTTTTCTTTTTAATATCACCACCCTTCTTATTCTTTTTCTTTTTGACACTTCCACCAAATTTTAGTTTAGCACGCATAGCCCTGTTAACTAGAAACGCCGCAGCACGTTCACCAAACTTTGCATCCTTCGCCTTCATTCTGTTTGAGGCCTTCTCCGCAAGTATATTATCTGCATTGCGTCTATCTACACCCTGCGTATACGCTATGTCGTGTTCCCTACATGCAGCATCGAGTGGATTGATCCCTGTTTGGCCCAGTTTCAGACGTTTTTCGAGTTTAGTACCCGGCCCACAAAATTGGTATGTCGGTATATGTGCCTCAAATGGCATCTTGTCGACGAGTTTGTTTAGGAAACCGTGTCCTTTCTTCTTCTTGTTCCTCGTTGGAGGCATTATTATTAACTGAGTGACTTAACATGTTTACACACATATATATACACGGTGCATCCAAATGACATTACCAATATGCGTTTCACGAAACAACGTGCAACATTACCCGTGAGTAATGCAGATGTTGTTGACAGCGGTAAACGGTATAATAAGAACGGGACCCCTATTTCCTGAGACAATAAGGGCAATAGTGTGCGGACCATCAAACTGTGGAAAAACCAATATCGTGCTTTCACTGCTGCAACATTCCAATGGGGTTAGATTCGAAAACGTGTATGTGTTTTCAAAGTCTCTCTATCAACCAAAGTATCAATTACTGGGAGAAATATTAAAACCTATTAAAGGAATTCGGTATTTTACATTTAGCGATAATCAGTGTGTACCACCACCCACTGACGCTTTACCAAATTCTGTATTTGTATTTGACGATGTTTCATGTGAAAAGCAAAATAACATACGTGACTACTTTTGTATGGGAAGACACCGGTTAGTAGATTCTTTCTACCTGAGCCAGACATATAGTAGGATACCGAAACAATTGATTAGAGACAATGCGAACCTAATTGTGCTCTTCAAACAAGACGACATGAACCTCAAACACATTTACAATGACCACGTCAATACAGATATGTTGTTCAATGAGTTTAAAAACGTCTGTGGTTATTGCTGGAACGCTAGTAAACATGGATTCATGGTTATTGACAAAGACAGTGACATGTATCATGGTAGATACCGCAATGGTTTTGACTCTTTCCTGAATAAATAACTGGTTGTACTGGGTACCAACATCATTACCAACATGGATAAGTTTGGGAGAACATCGATAATACAGGGTAAAAAAGTATTAATGTATTCACCTTGTAACATAACCGTTGAAATTACGGATATAATTTTAGTATAAATTGTGATCTGAGAAGTAAATGTAATGTCTTTGGTGCTGAGCGATTACTTAGCGCGCTTTGAAACAGTCTTGTGTTGGCGACGGTCGAGTAAGCTACGGTCCGCGAGAGCGAGTATGCCGCGGCCGCGAGCGTGTGTGTGTGTGTGTCGCTTAACCGAGGCTCAGAGTTGTAAGACATTGCGTGGACATTCTGAAGGTATTTTGTGGACTAGGAAGGTTATTTTGAATGAACTGGGTTCACATAAACTGTGTATGTTGAACTACTGTTGATTTGGATCTCATCGATTGTGTAATAACTAATTACGGGGCTTGTACTGAATGTTACAATCCTTGATTATCCCCGAATCTGCATTCTTCGGAAAAGAAGTTTAGTTTTAAGTATCTGCTGGCTTGCTTAGATATTTGTAGTTTCGGAGGAATAAATGTGAGTGAACGGTGAAAACTGAAATGCTGTGTATTTTTCAGTACTTTCTTACTTGTTTCTCTGACTACAATTCTAATTTATCTAATTAGTAAAGATCAGCAGATTGGCGACCGCACGGCAGACCGAACTTTTTATTTATAAGTGTTAATTCATAATTAAATCTAAAAGCCCCAACAAGTACTACAACGTATAACAAATTGACTGTGAGCTTGCATGGCGCCTCAGTGACAGGACGTGTGGTTAAATAGGCATCTGGAGGAGAAATTAACTTTCAATTCCAGAGCATACACACGAGGATAAAGAGGACAAAGGATAAGTTACGGCGAAGTGAGAATAAAGTGACAATTAGGCGCGAAGACGACAATAGTCAAAGCGGAAGATATAACACTACAACGACACGAGGCAGTGAGTCAAAGACGGCGAGCGAAGATAATCTACTCTGAGACCAGTGGAGGTGGCGCATGAACTCGACGAGCATTTCCGAGCGGAGCCGAGAGCAGCCGAAGGGAGCCGAGCCGGAGCAGCCGACACGAGCGGAGCCGAGAGCAGCCGAAGGGAGCGGAGCCGGAGCAGCCGACACGAGGGTGGCCGAGACCAGCCGAAGGAAGCCGAGCCGGAGCAGCTGATTCGAGCCAACCTGCGACCAGCCGAGCTGAGCCGAGCAGACCTGACTGAAGACACCAAAGCTAAGTGCGCGAGTTGCTGCTAGCGAGCTGCTGCGAAGCGTCTTTTCCTATCTGTTCCGTTCCTTTAATATTTTTTTCCTATAATTTCGAGTCGCACATAGGAAGGAAACCCGAGTTAAGTTTTTCTCTCCTTTTTGCCCATTCCTTTGTCATTCTGGTGACACTTACCGCCTGTTGACGCAGCACAAGTAGTTGGTTTCAGTTTGCATGCATTTAATTCTGATATGGTGATTGAGTTTCATAAATAGCAGCGTTGTATTGATTTTGTTTGCTGTGAATTGAAGGGGGGAAGTAAAGCAGCTGAGTTATTATCATAATTGGATTTTCCCGTGGGATTTGTAATATTAACTTACTGAAATGGGGGAAGAGACGGAGTCAAAATTGGCTGAAATGGCTGAAATGCTGGCTAGGTTTGCGGAAACCCTAAATAATAAACTTGATTCTAAATTTGAAACCCTAAATGATAGTTTGGATTTTAAATTTGATTCCAAATGGGAAACCTTTAAGGACTCTAATGATAATCTTCATTCCGAATTTGAAACCCCTAATGGTAAACTCTAAGTGCTGGGGAGGGAGCAGAAATTGCACATAGCAGAGTTAGACAGAAAACTTGACGATTATGGTAATTTGTGGGTCGGGCAGTTAGATAAGTTGTCCTCTCAAATTTCCGAGGTAACAGAACAAGTTAAGAGGCCAGATGCAGACGAAATTTCACAGAACGGAAGCGGAGGATTAAGGAAGAAGAAAATTCAGGAAGAAGTTTTTATTTTTGACACTATATTAGGTAATGTTCTAAAGGATGAAGTTGAAGTAAATTGTAAAAGTATTATGGCTGCGGAAACAGACGTTCAAGGGTGTAAGGAGAAATTTGTGGAAGACGATATAAAAGAGAAATTTTTTGAAGTAGCGGAGGAATCCTTTTATGATGCTCTTACAGAGGAGAAGTCAAGATTACGGGAGAATGAGGTTATAAAGATTGAAGTGGAGGGATTTTTATCTGTAAATACGGGAGAAGTAAAGTTGGATAGAATCAAAGCAGTACGACAGCCATATGGCTTTGACAATAGTGACTGGAGCGGGAGCAGTGGCCGACAGTCGGCGCGTACTAGCATATGCCGGAGCACTGTTGGAACCTGTGCCGCAAAAGTTTTGACCGCCGCAACACGGGCGAGCGCAGAAAAACAAGCGGGCAAGTTGCGTTACGCACGGGAACGTAATAGAGTGGCAGAATCAGTCATTTGTATAGTAAAACAGTATCAGTTTGTAGGTGAGAAGAGTAAAATTGGCAGAAAATTCATACGGTGGAAAACTAGTGAGAAGGAAAATGAAATCGACAGAAAATTCATACGGTGGAAAACTAGTGAGAAGGAAAATGAAATCGACAGAAAATTCATACGGTGGAAAACTAATGAGAAGGAAAATGAAATCGACAGAAAATTCATACGGTGGAAAACTAATGAGGAGTATAAAATTGACAGAGAATTCATACGTTGGAAAACTAATGAGCGTGGGCAAACAAGTGTTGAGTTACCCGATTGTGACCAGACAGAAAAAAGTAATCCTATCCTGTTATTTCTATGTTTTTTTCAATTATCAATCCTGTTTTCGAGAGAAAATCTCTGTACTACTATAAATCCTACTTTTCCCTTACCTTTGAAGGCGCGAGCAGTAATGTAGTAGCACGAAGAAGTGTGGTAAAGTGAGGGAAGTGACGCGTGTGACGTGATGCTTAAAGCAGAAAAGTGTACAGGTCATTGACCTGTGTGTAGCTGGTGTTTACATTGAAAGCAATGTTTTTGACAGCAAGCTGTCAACTTGCTATTGAATACTAATTCATGTCCTTTTTTTTCTATTTTGTGTTCAGTGGTTTTTTTTTTTCCTTTCTTATGTTTACTGTTTCTGATATGTCTGGTGTGTAATACTTTTCTTGTATTTTTGTTGAACTTAATATGTATTTGCTTCTGTTATTGTAAGTGTAAGCAAGCAGCCACGCAGACTTAGCGTTATGTTTGGTAATATGTATTGGTATGTGCCCATGTCTCTATGTAAATGTTAACAGAAGTGGTCTGTAATGACGAAAGTTGGTACCTTTTTCAATGCCAACTTTCGCCACATTCCAACCGGGGGAGTGTGACATAACAGTTTTTTTTTTTTGATAATTGATCAATTTTATCTGAAACCAGATCAATTATCACAAGGTTGTTAGTTAGGGAGTGTAACATAACCGTTGAAATTACGGATATAATTTTAGTATAAATTGTGATCTGAGAAGTAAATGTAATGTCTTTGGTGGAGCGATTACTTAGCGCGCTTTAAAACAGTCTTGTATTGGCGACGGTCGAGTAAGCTACGGCCAGCGAGAGCTTATATGCCGCGGCCGGGAGCGTGTGTGTGTGTCGCTTAACCGAGGCTCAGAGTTGTAAGACATTGTGTGGACATTCTGGAGGTATTTTTGTGGACTATGAAGGTTATTTTGAATGAACTGGTTTCCCATAAACTGTGTATGTTGAACTGCTATTGATTTTGATCACATCGATTGTGTAATAATTAATTACGGGGCTTGTACTGAATGTTACAATCCTTGATTATCCTCGAACCTGCATTCTTTGGAGAAGAAGTTTAGTTTTTAAGTATCTGCTGGCTTGCTTAGATATTTGTAGTTTCAGAGGAATAAATGTGAGTGAACTGTGAAAGCTGAAATGCTGTGTATTTCTCAGTACTTTCTTACTTGTTTTCTCTGACTACAATTCTAGTTTATCTAACTAGTAAAGATCAGCAGATTGGCGACCGCACGGCTGACCGAACTTTTTATTTATAAGTGTTAATTCATAATTAAATCGAAAAGCCCCAACAAGTACTACGCCAAGACGACTGTGAGCTTGCAAGGTCTATATGTCCGGTGATTATGATGTCCAGCACAGCCGGTCTATGTCTCGCACTGAAAGGGATGTGCGTTGCTTTAGCTGGTTCGAAAACATCTATATTTCTAAGTTCGCAGATTTCTAGCAACAGTTGGCCTTTTCTATTACTTGTTCTCGAGTACCAGCTGGGGTGTTTCTGGTTGAGGTCCGTAGTAGTAGGGAATTGCGGGTGCATTCAGGCGTCACTAATTCGACCGAGGGGTGGGGTGCAGTCATGCGTCACTAATTAGGCCACTTGTGGAAGGGAGGACTCAAGAGCCACTTGACTCAAGTGGCCACTTGACTCAAGTGGCCACTTGTCTCAAGAGCCACTTGTCTCAAGTATCCACTTGTCTCAAGTAGCCACTTGTCTCAAGAGCCACTTGTCTCAAGAGCCACTTGACTAACCTCAGCTTCCCAGACCACTTGAGTGACCAACTGCATCCTTCACTTGCTCAAGTGTCCTTTGCCAACGGATCCCTCTAACCATCATCTTTGCCAGTGCGTGCCGAGGAAAATAACAGGTAAATGCTGTGGCGGTGGGGGCGGGCGCCGCCACGTGGATCGCCGTCGGCTTGACCACGTTGTCTACACACACACACACACACACACATCGCGTTAAATGCGTGGTCATAGCGTGCCAGTATGGTGTTACACATTGTTGTCTTTAGATTCTGGGAAACGGCGACCTGGAGAGAACCAGAATTGATGCTCAGACGGGGGTTCGAACCAGCGATCGTTGTTCGTCACAGTAAAAATAAGGTACACAACAGAGTGTGGGTATTTATTTCCATCATTTAACTATCGCCGTATATAATTTCCGATACTATAACAAGAGAAAAATAGTACAAAAAGTCTTCTGGAATCAAAAGAAAAAAAAATCTAGGTACCACTGATGGGGGGGAGCGGATGTTAAAGGCAACACCTACGTCAGGTTACGTGGTGGGGAGTTGGGGTGGGGGTGTTAACAGGAGACGATAATGAATCCACGTATTTTGTGGACGCTCCCTCTATCGTCGTGAAGCATGGACTAGGATTACCGCAAACAAGGAAAACTGGAGCGTCTGGAATATGGTGATGCAGGAAGATGCTGAAAATTAGGTGGACAGATAAAGTACGAAATGAATGATTTTTGGAAGTGACGAAAGAAGTTTGTGGAAGAGTATTACAGAAAGAAGAGACAGGCTGTTAGGTCAATATTTTGAGACATGCAGGATGTGTTAATTTGTTAGTGGAGGGAACAGTCGAAGGTAAGAACTGCAGAGGAAGACAGAGATGTATAAAACAGATAATTGAGGACGAGGATTGTAAGGGGTACACTAGATCAAGAAAAACACGTTTCGAATTAATTTTTTAGTGACACAGTGAGTGCAGCAGCCAGCCATGGTACGACGGAAGATATGATCAGCATCGTGGTTCACTGCATAACGATCGGAAATGTTCCATAAAGCGCATTTCTCAGAATATAAAGGAAAATGGAACAAAATACAGTACACCGCCAGTATGCTTTGAGGAGGAAGAGCGTTGACAGAACGTCAAACGGATGGATGTCGACAGTCACTAAACAATCAGATTTCATTCTGGTGTTTGAGATTTAAAAACCGAGCGTGGTGGGTGAGTGGTTAACGCTCTGGCCTCACATTCGGGAGGACGGCGGTTCGAATCCCCGTCTGGGCATCCAGATTTGGGTTTTCCATGGTTTCCCCAAATCACTCCAGGTGAATTCTGTGATGCTTCCTTCAAAAAGCCATGACCAAATTCCTCCCCGTTCCTTGTTCGCAGTTCATTCTCTCCTCTAATGACCTCGACCGCGTGACCCGTTCGCTAGTGCTGGGTTTATTGTTTTTATCTTCAACCGTCAACGGACGACTGCCAAAGCTCAATCAATCATATCAACAGGACGGTGTCAGCTCGAAGCGAAAATAAATCTAGCAGGAAGACAAAAACTAACCAGTGGCCATCAAACTTAATAATTTTGAACCAGAAGGAGCCAAAGTAATTTAATCTTGTCAACAATAGACGACAGACTTCTTAGTAACTCGATTTCTGTTACTGGAATCAAAAAGAACTGAAAAATGCACAGAGAGGAACAAAGACTGATAGCGTGACATGTCTTACACACCGCGGAATGCAGACGGATTCCTAGCCCAACGCGAGCATGTAATTCAGACAGGGACACTAGTATTACAAGACAGCACGAAACTAAAAGCTCGTCCACTACACATTTTCCTTACAGTTATTAATATTTACTAGTGATCGCGTAGCGATCGAAATTCGACCGTAATTCATTAAGTTGTTTAGTTTCTTTCATGAAAGAGTAATAATCAAGTAATTCTCTGCATTACCTATAAAATTAAAACGATATACTCCACGCGTGACTGTATGCTAAATTTTAGCTTCTAACCATAGCAAATGATGAAATGTATTTATTGATGGTTCATTTAGGCCGTAAAACTGCTTTAGCTTTATGAAACATACGCATTTAAATGTATCTATCAAAATAATTTCGTCATTTTGTGTGTTCGCTATTTAAATTTGGTCTATTATCATTTTGAATTTCATACAAATAAGTATTCCTTATTTCTTGTCTCTCTCTCTCTCTAATGAAATTACTAAAATTAAAACATCAAAAGACACTTAACCAAAGTTTAACATTTTAAATAATCAAATGACCATATAGTATCTGGCAGAATCGCTACATTCCTTTTCAAAGTATTCCTTTCATAACTTCAAACATTAATCTCAACTTTACCCGAGTCTTTCGTTTTACCAAAGACCACAGAGTGTGTCAATGCAGGGAATTCACGTAAGAACGTTGGCTCCGATCCTATTTCAAACGCACACACACGTTCTCAAATTAATTTTTTATTTTAATAATCTATTTGTAACATGTATTAACTATGCTTATTATATTTTTGGGGTTGGGGTAGAACATTCTCCACCAGTGAAAAACTGTTACTGACCTGTTGAAATTTGGATTAACTGTTTCCTTATAGTGTCCTCTTCACGTTTAGCACTCTCCTTTTCCGGAAAAGTCGCCACGAATTAAATTAAAAATACCGAAATATGAGATGTTCCGCAACCGCGAAATGTTAGCAGCACTGTAAAAATGACACAAAAATTATCGGTACAGGGATCATATCAACCTAAATAGGTTCGTTTTGTCATAGTGATATCTCACTTTGTCTTCAAAAGAAAAATTACCGACAGGTTTATTCGTTTCGCCTTAACCATTTCATTTATTTCATTTCCTAGCGATAGAGCCAAGCTGTGTCAGTTGGTAACTATTTTGCCTGTGTAGACTAGTGTCAAAATTTACTTTTGTCCCTCTAGATTTGGAAAATAACACACTGTGCGGCGCCGTGATGGTGTCTGGTGCTGACACAGGATTAGCTGGTTCAGTCCTGGTGGTAGCAGAGGTGATAGAGCCCGATTCCTAACCACCAGACTGTGCTCCAGAGTCCTGGGTTAAACCCCTCCGCAGTGCGTATGGAGTGACGGTATACCGCACTGCTGATTCTGAATGGTCCGTCGCACGGGGACGTTAAGCCCGGCAGGACCTCCGTATCGAAACTCGTGCATACACTCCCACCCCCAGCTAAACCTCGAACGTAACTGCCACGGGAAGTGACTGCAAACAAGCCCAGACAACACCAAACACAAGAAGCTACACTATACGTACTTATATCCAGCAAATTTACGTCTTTTCGAATGTTGGTGTCTATTACAATTCGCTCTTCAGACTAGTATGTAAGTGATGAAGCGTCTTGCCACTACAAGAACTCATAAAAATAACTCGGTAAAGGGTTTTAGTAATGGAAAGTGGATAAAATAAAACAAATTGAATAACTTACTGTGTGTATTTTATTCACACTGTTCACATCAATGTAGTATCCTGGGTTATAATTCTTAATTACTACATTGTTAATAACAGGTAATACAAGTAAATTTTTGTATGCAATAAGTTCATATTTTAGTAGATTATAGTCCAGTGACGAACTGAGGGTCAATTGAGTCACATAAACATCACGAATATGCATATCAACCAGTTTTTGCACTGTAGCCATATGATAGTCTCGCAGCACTTTACTAGATAAAATGTCCACAAATTCTGTGTAGTATCTTGCAACTAGATATCCCCACCTCTTCTTGACGGCCAAGGCGCTGGAAACTGCAGGCTGCGCGTCGATGATGTTCTTCCAAGTCGTATCTCCGAAGTAGACGCCGCTGGCAGGATCGGCATTTGGAGCGAAGTATACTGTTTTCACCCCGGCAACCGTACGGCAGGAGACGGTATGCTCACCAATAGGAATGTCGACCTGGTCGCTCGCTGTGTTGAACAAATCTGACACAACGTCCAGTACTTGAGTCAGCACGACCCATTCTTCATACGTTAGTATAACCTTGGTGCGATATCCAACTTTTTCTAGCACTACTACTGGCTCAAATTCATGTTTGGACGATAAACCTATCGTCAAACGTTTTGAGTCACCGGCGTTGAGCCGATAAACTGCCGAGAACAACAGTACCGGGCTGGCCATCTCTGTACACTGGCACTAGCAGTCCATTTGGGTAGTAATCAGGTCTAGTCCGTGGTGGTGGGGGTAAACGTGTTCAGTCCTGTCCTTAGGTAAGGCTGTTACGACTGAAAAACTCTGACGCCAGATATACATACCAAGTGACATTACATTTTATTTGAAAGTACTGAGAAGTAAGGATTTGTTGTCCTCAATTATGGAGAAGTGTTCAACGTGAGTTAAACATCGTGCTGTTATCGAATTTTTAACTGCTGACAAAGTGATTCCTACTGCGATTCATCGTCGTTTCAAGGCTGTTTATACCGGCAATGCCGTTGATAGGTCTACTGTAAATCGATTGGCACTAAAATTTGGTGATTGCGAGAATGTAAAGGTCATAATTGTATGGACTGGCGGCAAGGAATGGGAAGGAATTCGGGCATGGTATTTTGAATGAATAACTCGACATTCATCTGGAGTTGGTGGTCGTGGTTTTCTTTTTTTTTATGGTTTTACGCCTCGTCGACATCGAAGCCTTTAGAGGTGGAAAAGGACAGTGGACGAGGAACGGTGGGGAATTCGGCCATGGCAAATGAAGAAATCACCCCGTCATTCGCCTCGAATTATTTGGGGAAACCATGGAAAAATCAAATCTGGATGCCCGGACTGGGATTCGAGCCCACGCCCTCCCAAATGCTAGGCCAGATCTTTACCGATCACGAGGTGTGATAGGACTGGTGCAAGGATCGGGATGGAATTCAGGCATGGTCTTTTGAAGGAACCAACCCAACATTCTCCTGAAGTACGGAGTAATGGCTCGTTTGGTCATTATGACCAGGGTTTTATATTGCCTGCGTATTCCGCCTCTATCCTAGCCTACTTGAACTTAACAGGGTGTAGAGAACCTACAGTTTAAACTTGAAACCGAACAACGGAAGTGTTAAGGCGTAACTACATTATGACGCAAGTTGTGAAAGATGTGAAGGTCAGGTTGAGGGCTTTTTTTGTTTTTTAAAAAAAAAAATCGCAGCTGAGACCGGGATTCGAATCCTGGACTTTTCACTTTCCCGTCAGATGGCTTAAGCACCGAATGCAGTAATTTCACAAAAAGCATGGAAAGCCGAAATCTCGATGGTCGGGACAGGGATTCAAACCCAAGTCCTCCCGAATGTGAATCCACAACATTGCATCTCACCCATCATGCTCGTTATTGCTGCAGTGATTTCACGTGTTCAATCATGTCCTTAGGTAGGGCTGTTACGACTGAGAAACTAAGTACGAGTTTAAAAACCAGCCGTCACCGGATAAACTAAAACGTGGTAATTTTTTTTTTTTCAGTAATAAATATTTTCTGATGAATAACGAAACTTGGTAGAGTTCTCCAGAGTCAACACACACGTCACGTAACCATCATGATAGACGTGTCAGTGGAAGTGCATCGGATGCTGCATTCATATGTGTATATGGAGTACTATGTAAATTTCCTCCACAAAAGACGTAAATTGTATGAATTACATGTTTGCTCACGCTTTATTTTCATAACAGTAACATGCAGAGTCTAAACACAATAACGTTACCATCATTATAGACACGTCACAGGAAGTGCACAGGGTGATAACTATATATACTAGCCTAGTGTTTGTACCAAACGAGGTGAAGCAACGTATATGCATGCAGAAACTGACTTAACGCAGTTACACGGAAGGCAGTCTGCGTTTAAAGACAATGGCTCTCGCTCTCTCTCTCACACATACACGCATAACGTTACCATCACTATAGACACGTCAGAGGAAGTGCACAGTCGGAAAAAGATCATGAAAACAGGTAAAACATCACCGCAATTATACCACTTCACTATACGAAAGATGTCATCGGTTTACATGGTTAGAAGGTGTCCATCATGCCATACGATGTGCATTGAGAGCATCCACCAAAATAGAAAAAACGTGCGACATGATGCGGTGTTCCATCATAAATGAAACTCATTCTGTTCACGGCCCGATATGACATCGGACAACTTGAGTAGTACATCAGATATACCTGTCGAAAGTCACACTAAAGTACTGACGTTGAACTAAACAGAGCATGCAGAAGATGAGAACATCACAAGTTTCATTAAACAACACGGCCCTCCTCAAGGGCGAAACATAATGGGCTCAATACCAGATGAAACATAAATTATATTAGATATCAGTTAGTAATGACACTTTCCATGAATTTCATTTAAAAAGTGCAAAAATAGATAAAAATTCGCGAATACTGGTCAAATATAGCAAAATATTGGTTAAAAAAAAATTATGGCACTTTCTGCGACAGAACTTATGCTAAAGTCTGGTTAATACAGAATGTTAAAGTTTTTGTTATA
>JARYHS010012490.1:0-21001 GCA_031002005.1 Vandiemenella viatica
GTTTATGTGATTCTGCCCCGAGTCAACAAATTACGTGTTTTGTGTCCCTCTTGGCCGTGACAGTTTGCATTTATAATAATACTAAATTAATCTGCAAAAACAGACGCAATTAAAATTATTTTAATGATTCCACAAAATTCAATTACTCAGCTAGAATATATAAAACTCCAATGACTCTTGTTATGCTAGTACTGAATTGTATCAGCAACAGGTAAATTATTCACCACAGAAAAATGCCATATGTAAGGTAGAATAATCGACATTTAAGACTGTGGTAAGTCATAACCAGATTAAAAGTAACATAAAGATCTACAACAGCAGCTTACTGTTTAATAGCAAGGAAACAACTTACCCATCAGAAACAGGATCCATTCCTGAATTCTCTTGTTCGTCTCCTTCCAGCATATTCTATAAAAAAAAAAAGGAAATAATATGATATATAGGATAATATACACATAAACTAGGAACATAGTTTCACCATTACAAATATGGAAAGTTCTATTTTTTTTTTTTTTTTTTTTAACTACTGAACCTAGTGACATCAAGTTAAAAAAATAGCAAACAACGACAAATACTAAAGTCTCAAACACAGTGGGTAAATTAAAACTTTAGTTAGTTTCAGAATATCATCTAAATACACTGGTCTAAGTAAAGGAAAATAATTCTAGTAAGTGCTACAAGGAAGTTGTAAATGATGTAATCTATACAAGTTTATTAAAATCTTAGCGATAAGACGTTTTAGAAAGAAATGCACATTACATCAAAGACAAACATACTTCTTCCTAATGCAACACATTTAAACTTGTGCAGGAAAATAATGTTAGCAACCATAGGATACTAACAATCTGAAAACTATCTGTGGTTTACACTGAAAAGTGGAACTTTATCGCTTTTACAAATAAACGTTTCAGTCAGTGAGAGTCTATTTTCTATCAAATGTGTCACACATTTCGAGAAATCGGTATTTAACGAATTTTAACTGAAAGTGGAAACCAAGAAATTCAAAGAAATAACTTTCAAACAGATTATAGTTCCTCAACACCTTGTGTCGTGCGCTACATATGCGGAAAAACATCAATAAATACAGACAAAAAAGTGTTAGAAATCATTGTACAATACATATCTACTCAGTGGCATATCAATGAGAAATTCCTGTACCTGTACCACTATTCAGACAAAAGTGAATTTGCGTAATAACTATTGTTATAAGAGGTTTCTTTCTTCTGCTTGGCCTACCGATTTATCACAGTGAAACACTAATATATAACGTCTATATTTTCTGCAAATAAATTTGCTCATATGTTTTCAGACGATCAATCAAAACTTATTTAAAGGAATCGTGAACATTGCATAGTCCATTCATACACTTTAATGAGCATAATGTGCTGATTCGCAATTCAACACAACCAAACTGAACTGAACAGCGGGCGAGTGAGAGTCTGCTGTTAAGCTGTGCTGAGCGACTCCGTAAGCAGCTTTAAGCTGTGAACCTACCTCTTCCAGAATATATACGGCATTCATAGGCTCCATTTCAGCTCCTCCTGTCGTCTTGAGAGCAAAACACAATATAACTACACAACAAAATAAGTACTTCCCAAGTGAACAGCTTATAGGTCCTGCAACAAAGATGCTTAATGTTCTAGAGTCAGAATTCCACTCTCAATTTCTGCTTCGCAGAACCTAATACCTTTGCTATCGAAAATACTGTTCTTAACCGTTCCATCGACACGCACAATATTTACGGAACCTCTAAGAGTTTATTTTTCAAGTTATGCATCAGAATAAAGGCATCGGTAAATCTGAATGTTTCCGAGAATCCAAGATCCACGTTACTTGGATTCCATTTGATTTAACTGCGATGAAGCAAATGCTTCCGGGATCAGTTATATTAGTCATCTAATCACTGCTTATTATTTATTACAGTTATATTATACACCCTGGGTGATAAACTCCTCCAACCCATTTATTTTCTCGTATACGGGGTTTAATTTTAAATCCCATAAGCGATTTTGTCGTATTATTCATCATTCCCATAGATAAAATGTTCCATTCCCTGACACTCTTACTCACAACAGGAAATTTTCCTACACCTTTGTGCCTGAAATCGAGTTCCACCTTGTTCCTATGGTCGTCCTTCCACTTCCATGCAATACTCCTAATAATTTTTTTGTTTTCAATATCTCTCCAAGCCTCATCACAAATCTTCCTCTGTTTTCCAAGAAATTTGTTCCAGCTCCTTTATCATATCAATTGCTGATTAAGTTCCACAAAAAAATCTAGCTCCTTTTCTTTGTATGCCCTGCTGCATCTGTATTTGATACCAAATATGTCGGTCCCAAACTACACCTTCATTTTCCACCAGTGGTCTGACCAAAGTTTATATATATATATATATATACTGCCGTTTGTGAAAAGTGCAACAATGAGAAGGAATTATCCGAATAGCGCCAGACTTGATGGAAGTGGCGACGGGTGTGCAAGCAATAAGTGATACGTTTTGCAGCAAGATGGGGAACACACATTCCGAGCAGAGCCATCTCGTGTCGGTCCGACAGGGTGGGTGTTACGCCGAGTGTAGTCGCTGCAGAGCTGACACACAAGGTGGACACAATATAGTGAGTGCCAAGATGCCTCGTCGACGTCAAAGGGAGCCATATTGGCATGTGAGCGAGTTGGAACGAGGCAGAATGATCGGTCTCCGGGAAACGGGGTTGCCATACCGTGACATTTCGGCTCGCACAGGGCATGCTGCTACGACAGTGATGCGTGGGTGGAAGCAGTGGATAGAGGAAGGTCGTACGCAGCGACGAGCGGGCACTGGACCACGGAACAGAACCACAGCACGGGATGGCCGTCATCTTGTCCGCATGGCCATAACGGACCACACAGCGTCATCCACAGTGTTGGCTCGTCGCTGGAGCACTGCAACAGGTGTGAACTTGTCTGCATCGACGGTTCGTCGCCGTCTGCTGCAGGTTGGAATGGTTGCACGCATTCCATTACGTCGGCTTCCATTGTCCAGAAACCACTGGCTCCTCCGACTGAAATGGGCACGTGAACATCGTCACTGGGGTGCTGAGTGGCAAAATGTAATCTTTTCGGACGAGTCCCGCTTCAACGTGCCCTACAGTGATGGCCGCATACGTGTCCGGCAGGTACCGTGGTGAGTGCAACCTGGAGGGCTGCCATTGTGGAGCGGCATAGTGGACAAACACCAGGATGTGATGGTTTGGGGCGCCATTGGTTACAACAACCGACATCGCCTCCTACGTTTTGAGAGCACTTTGAACAGCAAACGGTACCTAACGGTGGTTGTGGAGCCTGAGGTACTCCCCCTGCTTCGGGCATCTCCTCAGGCCACATTTCAACAGGACAATGCCCGGCCACATGTTGCGAGGAATGTACAAGCCTTCTTCGAAGAGCGACGGGTACCATTGCATCTCTAGCCTGCACGTTCAACCGACATGTCGCCCATCGAACATGTCTGGGATATGGTTGGTCCGCACCTGGCGCATCACGGTCCTCCAGTGTCTAGTGTCACGGATTTATGGTGTCGGATACAAACTGCGTAGAGGGAAATCCCTCAGGAACGTATTCAGAACCTTATTGATTCAATGCTACGGCGTATACCAGCTATAATTGCAGCGCATGGTGGCCACACGACACACTGGATAGTAGGGCTCAAAAGACATGTACAGATTTGAAAAGGTAATCATTTGTTTCTTGTCACGTACCTAACCTGTGGTATTAAATTCATTGAATTCATGCGTTTAACGGCAGTGTATATATACTCCTATGACCCCGTTCCCACACTTCTCGGGATCAACATCCTTCCCAGGAAATGAAGGATTTTTTGCTACATGCCCAATGTGTCCTGCTCAGTTGAATTTACTTTCCAGAGCTAGGCAAACCTTCAACTAGCAATTCTATCCACAACTTATAATCATAAACAACATTTACTTTTTTATCGTTGTATCTAATAAGCTGACTCTTCTTATTATTCATCTTATTCCGCGTTACCCTACCAGTTTAGGCACACTGTAGGATGTTAAAATCCAAACACCCTGTCGGAGTTCTGATAAATGAATGAAATTTCACCCTACATATCACCATACCAAGAGTATTAAATGATTAACAATGGTAAGTTTCGCATGTAATAATATGAGAACTACGGGGCTATTTACTTTGAAAAATTACTAAATAACAGCTGAACAGTATTGTGTAATATGACACTTTTATGTCCCGCAGTTCTTGTTGACCAAGTATGCTAAGATGAAGAGTGACGATCCTCCATACCAAAGAAAGAAAGGTTTGAAATTGGTGCAGCATATCGTGAAATCTCCCTAAGGATTGTACAGACTTGATACACTGTAGATGAAAGTAGGTTCTAATACTCCTGAAGCAGGCTCAGGTCCATTCAAATTTACTATAGCACGTGATTCCCGACAAACTGTGTGGGTGGCTGAATGCAGGCCAGATCCAAGCAGTGGTTACAGAAAGAGTCAACACCGGACGATTGTATACCGACTGCTTGTAGCTGGGTTACACTCTCTGAAGCCTATGCAATGTGTTCCATTAACATGGTTTCATATCCAGCATCGTCTAACCTAGTGTACGGCAAAATGCAAATGGACACGTGAGTGGCGTACATTTGTGTTTAGAAACGAGTCATGATATCTGTGGCAAATCAATAATCGGGAACACGTATGCACGCGTGGCGGAGAAACTGCCCACCCTACTGTGACTTCGGACCATCACACAGGTCCAGCCACGGGTGTCACGGTTTGGGAACAATCAGCTTCGACAGCAGGTCTGAGTTGGTTGTTGTTGAAGGCACAATGACAGCCCACCACTATGTGATTGTGATTCTCATCATGTCCAACATCCAAATCGCATCTTCCAATACTATGATGCCCGTCCTCATACTGCGGCCATCGCAACACAAGCCTTGCAAGGGGTTACGATCACAATTTGGGATTCATGATCCCCATATTTGTCCCCAATACAGCAGTTCTTGGTTGAAAGGAGCAGACACATTAGATCGCATGGTCACCAAACACAAATTGTGCAATAGAGGAAACAGTTCTCTCACACTTCAGATTTATTGATTAACAGTTATCATTTTTTCATTTTTTTTTGTTTGGTTGCTTTATGTTTAATTGATTGGAAATAGCTGTCGCAAAACCACTAGAAAATTACTGGCGTGAACTTTTACCTTGCAACAAACTTTGGCGATGAACTTGGGTATCAAGCACTCCTTCAAGCTTCCTAGGTAACCTAATGACTCCATAGTTCTTAAACTAATTTTTTCTTTCCCCTACATGACTGACAGTATTTTAGCTCAGTTCCAGTAAGTATCTGTCCTCGAGATGCGGTCTTAATATTACTTCTTAGTAGTGCTGTGTCGTATCTACCTACCTTCCACACACCGATGTTAACATAAACCATAACAATCCCTTTATGCTTTTCTTACTCACCAAAATCACTAGTAATTTCCCTTGGATTTATACTCTGCTGATTTTTAATTATTGAAAAATTTTCTGATCTGATTTTTAATGTCCAAACCAGCTGCTTAATAGTTTCAACATTTTCATATTTTCAATAACATCTTTCTCGATTTTAACATTACTCCCCTCCCAAATTAATTAGTGCATAGACAAAAAATTCTATGTTCGTGATAAACTTTTAGCCCTATTTTTTGTTGCTATAATTTCTTGTTTAATAAGTCATTTGTTCTCAAGGTCCTGCTACATCATTTCAATGTCTATCTTTATTTTCCTTTTGTGGTATGCACATATCGTATTTATACTTTTGAAGAAATATTTCTTCTATTATTTTTACTATCAGTTTGGAATTTCATCTTTTTCTCCGCTGTAATTATTTTCTCCTTCGAATTTTTGAACAATTGCCTAAATTACCAGTTTATTCAGGTGATCCACGCATTTTATAATTATTTCATTTAATTGCGACTGAATAGCGCGTTCTGGTGGCAATTTCCCTATACATCAATTTTCCCTTTTCTTATTAACTTATTCCTGATATTTTTAATATAATTTACCTACCCACATACTTTACTAACTTTAATTTTAAATTCTTCCAGTGACACTGCTAAATTATTCTGAACTTTTCTTGGTAATTCATTTCAGTCACTTACTTCCTTACCCACAAAAGTAATTTTCCCCCACTTCCTCATACTTGAAATCGAGTACCAGCTTGTGGTCGTAGTCATCTTCTCCCTTCCATGCATTACTTTTAATTACTTCTGCCCATTTCCCAAGTCATCACTCCCAGTAGTCTCTACACTTTTCTCCTTTCTCACAATGAATGTTCTTGCCATCTTCCTTGGTCAAGTTCTTCTGCCACTTAAGTACTCACGTAGATATCACCAGGCATTGTTAGGAATTCACTGAAGATGTATTTCCCTTTCTTATCAGCTGTACCACATGTGTAAATCTTACCTCTTTCACTAAGATGGTTTCAGATCTTAGAGTAATTGTATTACATTTCCTTCTCGTTTTATATAAAGTACCTTCAATGTCCATCTTCTCTCTGCCTGCATTCACTTTCTTCACAAGTTCTTATCTTTCTCATTGCCGCCTGTGCTACAATAAACAAAGGTAACCGTAATATTTTCGCTCTTATTTACACAAAAATTTATTGGTGCTGTTAAACGTTTTTTTATGTGGAATCCAGCGATCTTTTGTTGTTGTTACAAACTAGTTTGAACACTCTTCAACAACCCCACTTTTGTTTCTGTGGCGCACTCCAGAACCCTCAAGGTAACCTCGTTGCCCAGCACTGTTTTTTGACCATTTGCAAATCTCCGAAGCTTTCCGTTGTCCACCTAGACACTAATACCTGCAATTTTTTCCGTTACTCCCAAACAGTTAACTAAGTGGTCTTCCCTTAGCCACAAAATTTCTTATCAGCAGAATTAATGCTTCACTACAGTCAGCAGAATATTTTTATCTGTAATCAAGGACTGTTATTCCACGATTATCCTGTCACCAGTAACCTATAATGAAAAAATACAGTCCTAACGCTTTCATGAAGTTGGTTTCTCAGCTAGTTAACATACCCCTTTGTTTTCGGGTCTTGCAGAGTGTAATTCTAGCTACAAGCTGCCATCATAGCAGACACTGCGTCTCACGCGAGCAGCTTCTCTGCAACCAGGTGTCGCTATCTCGACTCCGATCAGAACGACAAAGGACCTGTCTTGATTACTCTTTGATACGTTATGTCTTTCTCACCAACTCTCTTACATAACTCATTTTCTATTCTATAATCAACATCATGAGTGATACTGTTTGTCTTAAAACTGTTACTTATTGTGGTGTAAATAGCGTGGAGCCAAAAAAAAAAAAATATTTTTGGCCCTCAGGACAGATTGGCGGCCCTTTTTTTTTTTTTTTTTTTTTTTTAGCTGTACCATGTCTTGTGAAATTTGGTAACAGGCTCGCTGAGCGGTAGGGCAGCTGAGTTGAGCTTACCGTGGGCCGCATATGCTGCGCTTAGGGTCGCCTAAGCTTAGCTTGGGGCCCTGTAATCTGGGACCCTCTAATTTTGGGGCCCCTTAGCTTGGAAGCCCTGGTGCATGGCACCGCCGATAGCTACGCACCTGACTGCAAACTTATACTGTGATCTCCTTTATATGAAGAGGAATCACACTAAGTTTAAACATTCTTAGGACCTGGTAGCATGTATTTAATTAATACCTTAGGCGAGTTTCTATATCGTATCCGTGAACACTAATCAGTAAAAATCAATATCCTCATTGTTTTTTTTAATAGGTAATCGTAAAATAGTGTGAAATATTTATGTAAAATAATAATAACAGGAGGCTCATTGGACATAACATTGGACACGAAGTAAAAAATAAAATAAAAAAAATAAAAAAATAAAAAAAAAACATACATGTGTATGCAAAACTTTATTTTAGCAAGTGGAAACAAGACTAGAGTTCACAACATATAATTTCTGGGGGGAAAGCTTATTCACCTTTTAAAAAAGTAAAAATTGACCCGTAGTATCAATAATTACCATCGATGATAGGGTCAGGACTGTGCCATTTTTAGATTAGAGGCTGCTGGTGAAGGGACAAAAATAGATTATCAAAGTGACACTGGTTGCAGATTCACGATGGGAAAAGTCACAGATGTCAAAGAAATAGATGAAGTGGCTGAAACAATAACTGACTAAGGTAAAACTGGGAAAGAGGTAATAAATTCTGAAAATGTAAAGCCAGTAGTAAGGGTGTTAATGGCAAACTGTAGAAGCATAATGAACAAAGTAATCGAATTTGCAAACTTAATAGAGATACATGAACCACAAGTAATAATTGGGATAGAGAGTTGGTTAAAAGAAGTACTAGACAGTGAGGAATTCCCTAATGGTTACAGAGTGTACCACAGAGATAGAGGAGCAATTGGTGAAGGAGTTTTCATACTAGTTAGCAAAAACTACCACAGTTCACTGGCGTTCATAGATTAAGACCATGAGTTACTTGGGGTAGATTTCTGGGGTAATAAAAAAGAAAAAATCAGTGTGTTGGCTGTTTACCGCAGTGGAAGAATGACAGAAGAAGATGAGGCTCTTGGGGAGAAATTAAATTCATACTCAGATTTCAGAGGTGAAAATTGAATGATCAACATTGGGGGGATTTAAATTTACCGGGTATAAACTTGGAAGGAAATAATATAAATAATTCCAGGGAACAAAGATTTGCAAATATCTTAATACGGGAAGGAGGATTTACACAAGTGGTTGAGCAAAACACTAGGGGACAAATTATTTTGGATATATTTCTAATTATGCCCGATGAAAACCTTGTGGGGTGTCAAGTAACCGAAGGATAATGTGATCATGACGCAGTTCTAATCGATATTAGATGATTCAGTAAACCAGCAGCCAAAATTGAAATAGAAAATAGCTACAATTATAAAAAGGCACAGGTTTCATATTTGAAGAGATATGTCAGGGAACAATTCAACAAATGGAAGGAAGGCACACGGTAGAGTCAAGGTGGGAAGAGTTCAAGAGATAATAACAATGGGGGAAGAAAAATTTATTCCAAGGCAGAAAATAAAGAGAAGTATAGAAACTATGTACTATAATAGGAAAGTGAGAAGGTTAAAGAGGTTGGTAAGAAGAGAACATAAAAGAGTTAAGAGACAGCAAGGGTGTAGAGAATATTTAAAACAACTAAACAAGGCCTTAATAACAGCAAAGAAAGTGGCTAAAGATGGGTTTATGAAGAGTATTGTCGTCAGTGCAGGAGGACCACTGACTGATGCATCTAGAAATTTCTAGTATTTTAAGTAAATGGTTTATTGAAAGCATTAGCGACAATGATATAGAAACAGGATTGTCTAATTTGGAGAATAAGCTCAGTAACCAATTAGAAATGATGATAGTACAAAATGTGAAATTCATCCTAAGGAAGTCATGAAGGAAATAAGAAAGCAGAAGAAACATTTAGGGCCTATAATAATACTACAGATATCTTAAAGATAGCCGGATGTAACATTGTACCTTATCTTGAAACATTATTTAAATTGAGTCTGTATACTTGCTACTTACCACAGGATTGGAAAAGTGCAATAGTAGTACCGGTACAAAAAGGAGGGGTGCGAAATAGGAGTTGAGAATTTCAGGCCAATTAGCTTGACATCTGTGGTAGGTAAATTAATGGAATGATTGATATACAACCACAGCCTGGTTTTCAAGCAGGTAATATGGGTTCAGTCAAGGATATTCATGTGAATCTCAGTTGGTTGGATATACACAAGATATTTCAAATGAAATGGGACAAGGGAGGCGAAATTGATAGTGTAGCACTAGATCTTTCAAAGGCGTCTGAAGCCATAAAATGGTAGTAAATAAGGTAAAAACCATTGGAGCGGATGAGAAAGTGATTTGCTGGGTACAAGAATTCTTAAAAGATAGAAAACAGAAAAGTAGGGTAGGAAATGTGGTATGAAAAGAAATGGAAGTAAAAATGGGTGTGCCACATGGTAGCGTATTGGGACCATTGCTATTCATTATTCTAATGAATAATTGTGTTGATTGTTTACCATCAGAAATTAGATTGTTTGTAAGAGACATATTGCTATCTAAAAGAATCAAAACGATAGAGGATTTTAAACAGTTGCAGAGTGATCTGGACTGGAAATATAGTAGGGTTGGTAAACATGGGATGAAGATTTATGTAAAGAAGAGTCAGCTTATTAACTACACAAATAAAAAACTAAAGGTTGATTATGATTATAAGGTGGGGAATTAATTGCTTGCTGATGACTTGAAATTTAAATATCCATGCATTACATTTTATAACAAGCTTAACTGGAGAGGACACATTGCACAGGTGGTAGGAAAAGGTTTCAAAATTCTGCACTTGTTGGAGAGGGTGATGAAGAGATGTACGAGAGAAGTAAAGGCGAATATGGTAGTGTAGTATGGGATCGACATTTTGAGTATTCAAATACAGGAGTTGGAGAGGGTGCAAAAAAGGGCTGCTAGATTTGTTTCTGGAAATTATTGTGGAATGCAATCAGTGACAGATATGATAAAAGAGTTGGAATGGGACTCATTTGAAGACAGAAGGAGGGTGATTAGGATCATGAGAGTGTACAGTGCGCATACTGGCGATGAGGCATGGAAGTATATTGGAGTGGGAATGAAAAGTAGTGCATGGAAGGGAAAAGATGACTCTGACCACAAGCTGGCATTTGATTTTAGGCACAAGGGTGTGTGAATATTCTCTTTTTTAGGTAAGGGTGTCAGCGATTGGAATGAGTTACCAAGGGAAATGATGAATAACTTACCGTAAACGTTGAAACGATTTAAAGTTAAAAATTTTTAGATGGCAAATGTAAGTGGGTGCAGGAAAGGTGGAAGATTAGTTTGTAGGGAAATTGCCACTGGAACATGTGCCCCATTGCAAATAAATTAAACTGATATTAAATTAAACATTTTCTCAGTTTGAATTATCGAGGCACTTTCTGAAACAGGTAACTGACTCATCATTTATTACAAGCTGAAGTTTAAAAATATTACTCTTAGAGCTAGTTCCTATTAAAGTGTTAATGGTTAATAACTGGGCATCGTCATCCGAGAGTCCATTAATGGATGACTTGTTGATGTAACTGATTTTTGAGGACCAAGGAAAACATTGTTTACAGCTGTGTGACTGGTGTTCATTATTCTAGTTGGAAAATTAACTACCTAAGTTAAATTGAATGAACAGATTAATGATTCTAGCATGACTTTACAGGGTAATTTATTTAGAAAATCTACATTAAAATCACCACAACAATCATGGGATGCCTGGCATTTGCTCATGACCTGGCAATACTCAGCAACATTAGGCAGGAAGAAAAAGACGCATTGGAATGGCTACATCAAATAGCCGCCAAAATAGGGCTACAAATTTGATATGAAAAACGCAGTTCATGGAGAAACAAAACAACAACGTTAAACAATACACACAAAATTTGGAAATATAAAAAGAGTCGAGAAATTCAAATAACTGCGGGAATGCATACAATTAGAAGGATCTAAAAAGATATCAAATGAGGAAAGATCAGAAAAACTTCAGAAGGCATACAGACTCTCATGGTTATATTATATCAAAAGAAATATATCAAGGCAGGTGAAACTCAGACATTGCAATGCAGCGGTGCCACCAGAAGAATTTCATGAATCAGAAACAACCACGATTGAGACTTCAGGCATCTCGGAAGCTGAAAAATTTGAGCGCAAAACCCTCAGAAATAATTTTGGAGCAGTATATAAAGGCGGCATATAGATGAAAAGACCAACGAAAGATCAATACGAAATACAAATAGATTGACAGATATGATCAGGAAGACGCAGATTACAATTCTATGGACATTTATAGCGAATTAACTGCACTAGATTCACGAAGAGGATCTTTGATCTGGTAAATGTCTCATTCGGGGAAATCGATTGGTTCCAAGAAATAGAAGAGGACTTGAGACATGCAGGGATCAGCATGGATATGATACGGCAAAGGGGATAATTCATGAACAAAATTATGAACACAAAATTTTAAATAGAGAAGAAAACAGGAACAAACTGGACTGAAAAAAGGAAACAGGAACACAGTGAGCGTATGAAGAGGTTTTGGGAAGAGAAGAGAAAGAATACAAATACAAATAAAAACTGAATAATCATGAATAATTTGAGTATAAACAGTGTCCTCAAGAGCATTAATGATTAATAATAATAATACAGGCCAGGTTTGTCATAATTCCTAATAATGTGTTCTGGGTAATGTTCCACATATTAGAAGACACTCTGGCTTCCGACTACTTCCACACTGGACAGTTCCATGAGAGAGGTAGGAGTGGACACAACCATAATAAATAAAGAGTAGGGCATCAGTTGTTACAGTGCGCCATTAAGCCACCTAATCATAAAATTTAAAATTTCTTTTGTGACTTTATTTGATACTAGTTCAATATTCCTCTCTCATTTTACATTATACTGTGTAATTACTACCAAGAATTTCATAAAATTACAAGAAGAGTTGATTTTTAAAGATATATAGTCAATGTCCTTAGGTTGAACTCAAATTAATTCAAATCAATTAATTGCGATGTAGCGCAGGTCCCTGTGGAAGTTACCCTTCATCCAGGTACCACTTTCTTATTATCGTTTATTATTATTTTAAATGCTTTGCGTGTTAAATTCCGTCAGCCAACTACTTTTCTTGTACGAATTTTAATTTTAAATAGCTTCAGCGTTTTGGCAAATTGTGCATAACATCTATTTGAAATTTATTCTATTCTCAGACACACTTCACCCCAAAACAATCCCCCTCTCCCCTCCATATGCCTGAAATTTAGTGACAACTCTTTCCTATGATAATATTTTCCTTTACATGCACTTCTCCTAAATCTTCCACCAATATCCCTCCAACCCTCATCATCAATATACACTCCAAACACTCTCTTCGCCTAACTCCTTTCCTCCAATAACTCTCAATACACCGACTTTCTCGTAACAGCTACTGACTGGACATTCCTCTCACCCCACATCCCCTGTATTTGATATCCATAATGTGGGTCCCGAACTACACCACTAATATTCAGCAGCTTTTTACAGTCATCAAATACAGTCTTCTAATACAATACAATACATTCATTTTCGATTGGTCCCAATATAAGAGATTGGATCTGTAGGATATGGAAAGTTGTCAAATTGCAGTTAAAAAAAATTAATATATACACCAGAAGATTTACAGTCAGATCATACATGATACATTAATTATGTCAACTACATTTACAAAAACAATTGGCAATTTTTTGTAGACACGTTATAAATAAATTCTTTGACATAGTAGAAGGAAATATTAATTAAAACTTCTTTCAATCAATATCATACACCATTCTGTCATCGGCAAATAACCAAACTGCTGACTGTAAACCATCAACACAATCATTCATTATAATGATGAAGAGCAATGGTCCTAATAGACTAGCCTGTGGCACTCTAATATTCGTTTATATATCTTTTGAGACTGCACTTCCTACTCTAACATTTTGCTTTCTTTCTTTTAATAATTCCTTTACCCATCAAGTCACTCTTTCATCCATTCCAATAGTTTTCAAATTAGATAAAACAATTTTATGGTTCACCTTGTCAAATGGATTAGAAATATATGGTGCTACACTAGCAACTAGGCCTCCCTTGTGCAATTCTTCTTAAATACTTTCCATATGGTCCACCATCTAAGATTCGAATAAATATGTTCGCCTAAGACCATATTGTTGATTTGTAAAACAGTTTCCTTCCTCGCAGACATTGGTGATATATTGCATGTTATTCTCTGAATAATTTTTCCTATCACTGTTATCAGACTGAACGACCTATAGTTTTCAAACCTGCTTTATGAAACGGTGCTACTATTGTTCTTGTCCAATCTTCTTGTAAGCAACAAGACTTCAGACTGATTCCAGAGTTTACATTAGACTTTAGGTAAACGAATTGTGTTTCACGCCACTTCAGTCGCTTCAAGCATTTATTAAATTTGCATTAATCTCACACTTCCTAGCTGCAAACTCTTTCCGGGCTGTGTCGTAGATTTTCTCTGTATGTTGCAACCGTTCAAAATCGTGCACATTAAGCGTGTACTTGTGTTTTTTTTAAATTATCGTGGTTTACGATCATGAAAACTTATCAAAATGTACGAATTTTATTTTTATTTTGAAAATATATATTGCTTTAAACTAGCGTCCGAAAAAATTCCAAATATTTATATTTTATTAATCTTATGAATGTTTGCAGGTTTTTACTGTCATCCTGTGACTTATACTTTCACTGAATTCACTTAATTCCTTGAACTTATCAAACAACGTCGCCATCAAAAAACGCTTTGCGTGGATTTTATGTTTTATATTGTTGCAAATCTCCAGAAAAGTATACATAATACTTTATGAGACTTCGTCACCAAAGATATTAGATGATTACTACCTTAAACAAATGGTTTAATACTCGTCTCAGTAATATTTGGAGCCCGCTTGCTCGGTACCGATTATCGCCTCATGGAATGTTCAGAGGAACAATAAAGATGGCGAAAGACTTTTCTAGAGTGTTAAAAATATTTCAAACAATATAATTCTAGAAAACAATTAAAATTCATTAACGGTTTTAAATCACCGAATGAGAGGCCACAGAAAGAGTTAGTGCAGTAAATGCAGTATCAAAAGTACGGACAGTGTGGCAGTTGTGTGCAGATGGAATAATGTTTTACTATAGGATGGGAAAGGCGCCAGCGGCAGGGTGATGTCTAGCTGGGTAGGTCAACATGGGATGAAGATAAGTGCAAAGAAGAGTCAGCTTATTAGATGCAGAGATAAATAACTAAATGTTTATTATGAATATATGCAGCGGAACGAATTGCTTCTTGAAGAGTTGAAGAGTAAATATCTTGGCATTAAATTTGATCATAAGCTAAAGTGGAAAACATGCATTTAGCAGATGGTAGAAAAGATTTTTCATAATCCTTGACTTTCTGGAGAGGGTGATGAGGGGGTGTCGCAGAGAATTGTAGGAACAGGGATTCAAAACCTTTGTCAGACCCTACTTGAATGTGTTAGTGTAGTTTAGGACCAAGTTTTTGGGCATCATACACAGAATTTGGAGGCAATGCAAACGAAAGCAGAGGTACTTATTAGTGAACATTAACGCAGAAAAAATCAGTAACTGATACGATAAAGGAGATGGATTGGGATTCGTTGAAGGATAGGAGGTGGTAGTACACGAGGCGCATACTGGCGATGAGGCGTTGAGCGCAGTGCATGGAAATAGACCTCAAGCCGCCACTCCATACCAGGCGCAAGGGAGTGCATAGGTCAGGAAGGCACTCCATACCAGGCGCAAGGGAGTGCATAGGTCAGGAAGGCACTCCATACCAGGCGCAAGGGAGTGCATAGGTCAGGAAGGCACTCCATACCAGGCGCAAGGGAGTGCATAGGTCAGGAAGGCACTCCATACCAGGCGCAAGGGAGTGCATAGGTCAGGAAGGCACTCCATACCAGGCGCAAGGGAGTGCATAGGTCAGGAAGGCACTCCATACCAGGCGCAAGGGAGTGCATAGGTCAGGAAGGCACTCCATACCAGGCGCAAGGGAGTGCATAGGTCAGGAAGGCACTCCATACCAGGCGCAAGGGAGTGCATAGGTCAGGAAGGCACTCATACCAGGCGCAAGGGAGTGCATAGGTCAGGAAGGCACTCCATACCGGGCGCAAGGGAGTGCATAGGTCAGGAAGGCACGCCTCCCTCTTCACACCGTGCTGCCCTTCTTCGTTCTTCTTACTCCTAAGACTCCGTCTCCTATTTTTTTTTTTTTTTTTTCCGCTGCCTTTTGGCTTGTTGTGAAGTCCCGCTATATATTAAATAGCATAACTTCCTTTTTAAGTTCGGTGGGTTTTGTGATGCTCAATTTTGTTTTTTCGCTTAAGGGGAAAACCAGGCTTTGAACTTCGATGAAGTTCTTATTTGGAACCCCTTCTGTTCTTTAAATAGTTGCTTGCGTTGCCTCCATTATTATACTAAGTGGTACTCTGTATTTATTCCATCGTTTAGGTGTGTAAGTTCCTACATTTTTGTACCGATCTTTTAAGTTTCTAATTGTTCCGATTCTCTTAATTAGTTGTTCTGTTTTGTTGACTATTGCACTTTTTATGGGCAAAATGGATGTGGCTTCATGTAGTTCTGTGATTCTGGTGCTGTAGGGAGCATTAAGTATTGCTCGTAGAAATTTGTTTTGCAGTCGTTGGATATGTAAAACATTGGTGTTAGATGCCATGCCCCATACTTCGCATCCATATAGTAGAGTTGGAATGACAATGGATTTGTAAATTCTCAGTTTGGTTGCCTGCGTCATTTCGGTGCTTTTCATGATTGGGTACAGGTTTAAGAAGATTGCTAGTCCTTTTCTCTTTTGATCTAAGATGTGTTGTCGGAATGAAAGCTTATTGTCAAGTATTAGCCCGAGATACTTATATGTAGCGTTCCATTAGATGGGTTTGTCCATGAAGGTAAGGTTTTGTTGTAGTATCGGCCTCTTTTTTGTAAAGTACATGGCTGCGCACTTCTCAGCATTTATTTTTATTTTATTGCGTCTACTCCATGTGGCGATGTCGTCTAATGCCTTCTGTAGCCTTCTTATATTTAGGTCGTGCTTATTGCCGTTGGTGTACAGCATGGTGTCGTCGGCATACTGACCGAGTTGAACATGTTCACCAGAAGGCATGTCGTTGACGTATATATTATATAAAGTAGGTGACAAAACAGCTCCTTGAGGGACTCCTGTTTCTATGTTGTATATTGCAGAGCGTTGTCCGTCTACGGAGACATAAAATCTGCGTCCTGTTAAGTAGTTACCAATCATCTTTACCAGGCTATGCTGTAACGTTGTTTGAGTTCGCAGTTTGACGATTAGGTTCGGAATCCATACTTTATCGAACGCTTTTTCAACGTCAAGAAAGACAGCAGCCGTTGATTTGCTCATGTTGAATCCGTGCGTGATATTTTCTACGATCCGTAGCAGCTGACATGTTGTGGATGCTTTGGGTTGAAATCCATATTGTTCTGGTCGGATAATTTTGTCTCTTTCAAGGGTTTTGTTCATCCTCGTGAGTATAAGTTTTTCAAATATTTTCGATACAGAAGATAGGAGGCTGATGGGTCTGTAGTTACCTGGTAGTGTTGGATTTTTCCCCTTTTTCGGAATTGCGATCACTTTGGCCAGTTTCCACCGTTCAGGAAAGTAACCGTTTAACAGGCATGCATTAAAAATCCTGGTCTTTAGTACTATTGCTTTTGTGGGTAAATCTTTGAGGTGTAGGTTGTTGATGTTGTCGGGCCCTGGGGATTTGTAGGAGTTCAGTTTTTGTATTGCTTTCTTTACTTCTCGAGGTGTTATCAGATTTGGGCATTCTTCTACTGGTGTTTCCATTATTTCTCTGGCGGCTTCTTCTATTATCGCAGTTTCTTCGATTTCATGGATGGTTTGTTCCGTGGCTGGTAGTGAGTAGTGGGTGGCAAAGTTTTCTGCAAGTACTTCGGCTCTGGCCAGAGGGGAGAAGCATGGTCCATCTGGTCCAGTTATAGAATGTTTTGTTGTTTGGGTTGTCCAATAGCTCGGATTAATTTCCAGGCATCTCTATTCTTTAACGTAAGGGTTGCCATGCGATCCTCCCATTGTTCAGTCCTCCTCTCTTTTAGTCTATTAGTCAGCTGTCGTGAGAGTCGTTGGTATTCCCTCCGGTCTCTAGGATCCCTGTAGCGTTGCCACTGTTTTCTGTGATGATTCTTTAGTTGGCGAATGTCTTCGAGGATAGGTCGTAATTTGAGTTGTAGGTGTAAGTTTGTATTGACGCTTTCTTCGCGGATTGTGAGATTACTTCCACGAGATGTTTCACTGCCATATCAATTCGTTCCGGGGACGCGACGTTATGGGCTGTTGTGATATGGTTGTGGACTAGTCTTGTGTAGTGAGCCCAATTGATTTGTTGTTCCTGTTTAGGTTTTTCACCATCGCCCAGCCAGTTTCCGAGCTTCAGCACAACGGGATTATGGTCTGACGTCAAATCTTGAATTGTTTCGATGGTAAGACGATGGCTGATGTTTTTTGTAATTGTTATATCCAGAATGTCTGGTTGATATCTTGGATTGGCAGGAATATGCGTAGGTTGCGACGGCGCCAAGATAGATATGTTGCGTAGGTCAGCTAGTTCAAGTAGTTGTTCTCCACGCCTGTTGCATCTTACAGAGTTCCAAGCTTGGTGTTTAGCATTTAGATCTCCTCCTATGAGGATTCTGGAGCCTGTAGAAAGCAATGTGTCAAGATCTTGATCTATGAGCATTCTGTTTGGAGCAAGGTAAGCTGCGAAGACGTTGACTTTGCCCCCTTTTACAAATATGGATACTCCTGTTGCCTCTATTTCAATTAGTGGAAGGTTTTGGATTGGTTGATGCGTAATGTTATTTTTAATAAAGATGGCTGTTCCTCCACCTCGAGCACCCACTCTGTCATTTCTGCAGATGTGCATTCCAGGCATTTTTATCCTGTCACTCTGTCGTAGATGCGTTTCGGTAATCAGAAAAATGGTTATGCTGTGACGCTTTTGGAAGTCGATTAACTCGTTTATTTTACTTTTTAGCCCGTTTGCGTTCTATATGACTGTTTTTGTCTGATGTTCTACATTGCTGAGTCGATCCATTTTTATTCCAGAAAGGACAGAACGCATTCAGCAAATATAAGTAGTTTCTCCATGGTTCCTCTTGCTGTCTTCATTTTTTGTGCCATCCGTTTGAACTTGTATATAAACCTGTGAAAGCAATCTGTTAGCCCTTCTTCGTTGTCCGGGTTGTTTCCTTCTCTGTTTGAGTTTTCATTGTGCATTTGATGCATGTTACGTCCTGCAGCTGCATCAGCGTATGATTTCCAGTTAAAGCGTCGTTGCGAGTCCTGTGGTCCTTCTGCTTCTTGGTGTCGGTATCTGTTACCCACCGGTGGTTGCGCTTGCCACTGGTTGCTTGTACTAGCTGGAGGCTGTTGTCTGTTGTATTTTTCTTGTTCATTGTTTCTTTGACTTCTTGGTTTTGTAGGTCGTAGGGCATTTTGGCATATGCTGCACCCTTTCCATGATGCAGCATGGTTGCCACCGCAGTTTGCGCAGGTGGCCCTTTGGTTATCTGGAAGTGTGCACTGGTTTGTGGGGTGCAGGTTAGCGCATTTCACACATCGATAAGCCAATTGACGGTATCGTACAGTGTGTCCGATACACTGACACCTTTGGCACTGTGGAGGTCCAAGTCTGTTGCGATATCGTTCTACTTGTATCTTGGCATAAATTAGTGATTTTTGGTCATAACTTTTTTCAGATGAAATTCCAGGTTTCAGCGATACGAGGAAAGTTGGCAAGGGGATTAGTTCCCTGCTGCTAGTATCTCTTTTCTTGAACTGATGCACTGAGATAATGTTGTATCCTAGTACGATTAGTTCTTCTTTGACTTCTTCTGCCGTAACTGTAGATGGTAAACCTTTTATTACAACTTGTAGTAGTTTGTTTTCAGGCATCTGGTACGTGAAATACTCAATTTTGTTTTCTTTGAAAAATTTCACGAGGATATGGTAATCATGTAGGTTTTCCACGTGATATTTCAGCGTTTCTCCTCGGTAGATGACTTTCAAATTTCCTTGGAGATGCTTTTTAATTGTGACATTCATTGCACGAAAGTTTTCTGTGTGCATGATCACAACTGGTGGTAGAATGTTATCAGCAGACTTAGCTGTTCCTGTTGGTTGAGTAGGTACGTCATCCATTTGAACATCAGCCTGGCTTTCATATGGTTCCGTACTCAGTGGCTGAAATCTGTTGCTTAGCAGCAACGGTTTTTGGAGGTTTTCAGTCTTCTCTAGTTTTCTTTTCTTGGTGCTATCTTTTCTGTTACTTTTAACTGTCAGGAATGGCGGCTCTTCTTCTTCTCCATAGTGTAGTTGCTAACGGTTGTCATCCATTTCGCGGTCTGAGCAGGATTCATCCACGTCCGTACCGCTACGCCCTTTTCCACTCTGCATCATTTACGTTACGCCGGGTCGTCGCCGTTGATGTCAGTGAGGCTTACAAGTGGAACCCTTGTTGTCACCGTTAGGTATTCCCGGGTTCCAAAGTAATGCCCAGTCGTCAACAAGTCACTAAGCACTAGTCCTAAACAATAAACCAAAACAATGTCCAATACAACCACGCTTCGTCGTCACCAAAATATCTTCCTTGTACAGCACAATAGCACTCGATAACACTCCGATCACTTCCTTCTTCCTCGTCCTATGATGTGTGCCGTCTCCTATGGGAGATTGGTGGTCCTCACTCCTAGCTCTGGACGTGACGTAGCAGCGTGGAAAGCCTCTCCTGAAGCGCTGTTCTACCGTCTCCGAATGTCCTTCAGCTTCCATCGTCGTCAGAGTCTAATTTGGAACTACGGCTCTACGCCCGCATGTCCTTGCTGTCGCCAAGTATTTTATACGCACTGCCAGGTCGCACTGAGCACTGAGTGGGCAGTGAAGTGCTGCCATCTGTCTCATGCGCAGCGAGTGGTGAGTGAATTTTCTGTATGAAGTGGGGATTTGGGGATCGTGGCGGCATCCGTCCCCACACTACGCGAGGACCTAGGTTCGAGCCCAGTCCAGTGTACGGCGCCTCAGCGCACTGAACCACACTGACGGGTTGAATTAAAAAATATTAGTTCAATAAAAACTGTTTAACTGCAATGGTGCATAAGGGGTGAAACTGCACTCAAAGAAACTAAGATAAATAATGGTGAACTAGAATTAACCTAGGCGTATTACAAAATTTCCAGTAGGACAAATACTCGAATTCAATCAATCTGTAGTAAGAAATAAATATTAGCTGAATATTTTAGCAAACATAGAGTGGTTATTTTATTCTAGTCTCCTTCAATGTTTATT
>JARYHS010012491.1:0-19896 GCA_031002005.1 Vandiemenella viatica
CCCTGAGCAGTGAGAGGGCCCTTAGTGAGGGGCTTCCTATTTCTCAGGGGGCCTCCCCCTAGACGACTGTCGAGCTTTAAAAAAAAAGATCGCCAGTTTGCCATGAAGACTCGTGGGCTTCTGAACTGCGCTTGGGGGCCCCAGAGGTATGCTTGGGGGTTTCAAACCTTTGGTTAGAGTCTTGCTAGAGTATTATGGGATATGAGACTCACAATAGGGGTACAAAATATGGGATTTTTGATGGGCTGATAAGGAGGGCAACTGGATTTGTCCGTTACCAAAGTATGCATTCAGTGACTAAGATTATAAAATATTCGGGTTGGAAGATGGGTGAAGTTAATTGTGGGTACTGGGTAGATCTTGGCATATACTGGCGATGAGGACAGGAAAATACTGGTGGAGGATTTGAAAGCATGTGGACGGGAAGACAACAATAATAGATTAGCAATTGATTATTGATATCAGGCATAAGGGAGAGGAAAAAAATTGTCGGCGGAAGTAATGAACAATGTACTTCAGACTGTAAAAGATTTTAAGGTAAAAATATCTACAAATAATAAGAAGAGTGTAGCGAAATTTCCCCTGAAGCACGAGCTCCAGTTCAATTAATTACAATAATAATCAGCTATCTGATGTAACCATCAAGCAAGAGTTTGCTCACTCACAGTCATTAGAAGAGTACAAATAAATATATATATATATACGGTATATATAATAGTAAAATAGCTAGTGCAAAACCAATAAATGTTAAATTTAGATAGTTTGCCGAACAGCTATTGTAACACTGACTCGTAGCTCAAAATTCAAATCATAGAAACGATACCAAATTTCTAAAAAAATATTGTATTCAATCAATTCACTGATAATTAATAATGCATTTCTGTTTATAAATATTGTAGGCTTAAATAAATGTTCCACAAAATAAGTTTTAATTAAATTGCTTTATCATTGTTTAAAGGGCGCCAATTTAGGATCTAGATCCGTCCTGAAAATAGTCTGTCAAAGCTGACTTGCTCAAAATGTATGCGATTATTATTTTTGCTAAATAAATAAATAAATAAAATGCAACAAGAGTGGTTTTATCTACAAATAGGGGAAATAAAGTTCTATTAGAAAAGTAAACAGACTCCGCCAAAATAACAAAGCAAACACTGAAAATTGAACAAACACAAAATTATTAAACAAACATACGGCAGTTCAAGCCAGGATCCGTATTCTTAAATTGAAAAACTAAATAATTATATAGCAGGCTGGTTATTCAATACAACAACAACCTAATATTCTGACAGCAATAACAGGCTTCTTTTGACAATCTCCTCTCAAATACTTTTTTTGTTTTTTATTATTATTATTGCTTTACGCCTCGTCGACGGCTCTGAAATACGGAAGTTTACCATAAACCAACTTTACAATTTATTCTCGCCTTCACTTAGAACGATAACATAATTACAGACCAAATTTAGATTGACAGGAGGAAAGCAGAACATTCAATTTTGAAATCAAGCACTATCCCGCGTTAACCTACGACGTAAGCATGACTATCCACGTGTTATGTCATGTGACACTTACGACTACCAACTGAAAAACTGTCATATGTTCACTTACCAGCGACGGTGAACCTGTCCATGTAGTTTATAAGGTTAACATAAAATAAAACTGCAACAGTAATTTTATCACGCAGTCCAACCGAGCTGCCACGCCTCCCTTCAAATGCATCTTCACCTGATGCTAAGGCTGGAACAGTGTCAATACTGTCCGAGTCTTCTCCATTAGTCATCAGCTGTTGATGAGAATTGTTTTGTGGTAAGTTTGAAGGTTCCATGTTTAGGATTTTTAGCGAATGCTTATCAACGAGTTTCTGCGCCGGCATATGTAACTTCAGATAATATCACCGGCCACACGGAAAGCACACACCTAAATGATACTCCATTCTTCAACGCCAGACTACCACCGCCTGGCTTCACAATCGATTGTGCCGGTATCGATATACCACTATCAAAGTCGACAGCTGCTTGAAGCAATTTCTCAATAATCGATTGATAATCAAAATAAAAACTTTACCAAATAAAATAAAACTGAGGCGGTATATATTTTGTCCCGGAAGAAGAGTCTGCGAGGTCAAGTATGCCACATAATTGTTGCAAATGAAAAGAAACGTTGTAGAAAAGCGAATGAAAGTTGAGAAAGTAAAAATAAATAGTAGTGTCAACTATCACATAAAAGCGATTCTTTTATTGTTGCTGAAAGGAGAAAAGAAAAGTGTAATATTTTACAGTAAATGACATGACGATGGAGTAGGGAAATAGCCACCGGAGCGTGTGCTCCATTGCAATTAAATTAAATTAAATGAAAAGATATAATGGAAAAGAAAACGTTTGCATCCAAAGCAGACCGATCAGTGATTAGAAACTATTGCTGATGACGTTGCTTTCGTTACTTGAGGGTTCTCTAGATTATTTAAGAAATATTTGGCGAGTTCCGTATTGGGGAATACCATTCATCATTGTGTATTCAAGGTAGTTAAACCAACAAAAAAAAAAAAAAAACCACACCAGTCACACAGATTTAAAACACGTCTTTCGACATCCACAAACCAAGACTGTCTAAACACAGCGTGGCTGAAACTAATTCCAATAACTGCCACTTTGATCAGTTTAATTCTATGGAGGGGAGTGTGATTAGCAACAGAAGGGAGCAGCGAAACACAAGGGTACACAATATGCTAGAAATTTTAGAAATAAAGCCTGACGAAAGTTATATTAGGTTTCATGTGACAGAGGCAATAACTGATCGTGAGGCTGTTCTGATGGACCTATAGGATTTTAGGAAAGGAAAGGAAATGAAAAGCGAGGGTACAGGTATAATTTAATTGTAGCAAAGTAAGGATCTCAAATTTGAGGAGATATTTTAGAAATGGGTTAAATATGTGGATAGTAAGGGCCTGGTAAAATGGCAAAAATTCAAGGAAATATTAAGAACAGGACAAGAGATTTTGTCCCAAATTGAAAGATGTCAGACAGAACTACATACCTACTACAACAGGGATGTGAGGAGTCTGAAGGGGTTGGTGAGAAGAGAACATAACACAATCTTGGAAACAAAGAGTATAAAATTCCTTGGCATTAAAATTGATGAGAAACTCTGTTGGCACAAACATATCACTTCACTACTGAAGAAGTTAAGTAGTGGCACCTTTGCAATACGAAACTTTCTCTAACAGCAGATCTAGAATTAATAAAACAGGTGTACTCATATTTCCATTCAGTGATGTCATGTGGCATAATTGTTTGGGGAAACATAGCACAGAAAAGAGCGATTAGGATGCTGTGTAGGGTAAAACCAAGAATTTCTTGCAGAATACTTTTTAAAAAACCCAATATTCTTACAATGATTTCTCTGTATATATATTATCCCATGTGCTTTGTCATTGAACATGTTTACATCTAATTCACAAGTACACAAATTCAATACAAGAAACAGAAATAACTTTCCCAAAACACTGTGATTAGTACAAAGAGGAGTTAATTATTCTGGTATACATCTGTTTGATAAACTTCCCAAAACTATAAAACAGTTTGCAGATAGTCCAGATATATTTAAAGAAAAACTGGGAAATTATCTTATTGGAAACTTCTACTATTCTGTTCAAGAATTTGAATAAACTAATTAATTGTATTCAATAAGACCTTTTCCAAACTCAGTTGTAAAAATTAATGTATTTTTATTCTCTTTATTCGTCTTTGTAACATATGATTGTTTCTGCTATGGTTATGACTCATATTGTATGTAGGTGTATTAACGATGACATGTTTCACATCCCAGGGGTCCTTCCTCAGCAGGAAACAAGATTGATAAATAAATAAGCGTCAGGGGGCTGTAGCCCTTTCAGTTAACTGAAGTGGCTCAAGGTCAGCCTGCTCTATCGCCACTCTGCTGCCCTTACTCCTACATCTGAAGGGGAAATTTACCATTCGCCTTCCTGTACACAGCAATCAGCTCGAAGAGGATAGTAAAGTGAGGAGTGGGGTCGGGTGAACATTACCATGAGACACCAGTTGAGTGGTGAACAAGGTATAGTGGAGAATGTATGAAACATCTTACATGGAATTAATAGCAGTAAAATGAATAGCTAATAATAAATTCATGAAAACTATAATCACTTGGAAGGGGACAGTGAATGATGGAAGCAGAAATTTGTGTGAATATATGCTAGAAAAATAAGAGGGTTGGAAGGTATTTCAGACAGTTATGGATAAGGATGGAGAAAAGGTTATGGAGAGTATAAAAAGGCTTCGATACTGAATGACTGATTTGCTGAGACTATTATGGAATGTCAAACAGTAACAAATGCAGAATAAACTGAGGCAAATCATCTCCATGTTAGTGGAAATGACCATTCTGGGAAATTATGAGTTATCTCTGTAATTTTCTTTTGTTGGTATAGATATTATTTCCAAAGCTATGTAGCTGGAAGTATAATTTAGATAGAGTCTGGAGATTAGCTGCATTCAAAATGACTAGAAATGTATTGTAGTAGTAATAATTCTTAAGGGAGGGAACACAAATAGAGTTGAGAACTATAGACCCATTAGTTTGAAATCGGAGTCAGCGAAGTTGATGGAGAAGTGTGTAGAAAGGCTACATTATGAAAATCTGTGAGAAAAGAAATCAGTGGCCTGAAGATTCCTGTGAATCTCAGTTCATATGTTATGCAGATATTTCAGATGAGATGGACAAGAGAGCCCAAGCAGATAATGTGGAACTGGATCTTTCTAAGGAATTTGCCAGGGTTAACCATAGAATAGTTGTGAATAAGATTAAGACCATTGAGATAAACCAAAATGTATTTTTTGCTGGGTGAAGAAGTTCTGAAGAAATAGTAAACACAAGGTTGAAGTGGTTAATACAATTTTCAGTGAAATTGAGGTTAAACAGGTGGGCCATAGCATAACTTATTTAGACCATTACTGTTCACTATTCTGATGAATATTTTTGTAGTTATTTGCAGATGTTATAATGCTGTATAATAGGATTACATCAAGAGAAGATTTTGACTAAATGCAAAGGAATCTAGATTGTATCTAATTAAGTAGATAAGCTTGGGATAAAGATAAATGCTTATTTTTATCTCTTAACGTTTCTCTAACAGCGAGGTCTTTAGAGATGGGAAAGGATGGGGGGCAAGGAATTGGAAGGAATTCGGCCATGGCCTTTTGAAGGAAGCATTCCGGCATTTGCCTGGAGTGATTTGGGAAACCATGGAAAACACAAATCTAGATGCTCGGACGGGGATTCGAACCGCCGTCCTCCCGTATGCGAGGCCAGAACGAAATGCTTATTAAATAAGCAGATGTTGTGATGAGCTACCCCAGAAAATAATTCTATATCTGACCAGCGAGTGGAAATGGGCATAGTATTACTGTACTAATGCTAGTGGTATCCCTAAGGATTCTCATTTCGTAGCACACTGTGGACAGTCTTTTAGCTAATTTGCTTATGTATACATCCCATTTCATGTTCAGTTGTACCCATAATCCCAAGAATTTGGTTTCATTTACATTTTTTAGATCTTTTTCACATATGGTTATTGAATATTATTTTTGTTAGCAGAATGAGGTAGACAAAAATTCAAACACACTGTTTTCTCCTCATTCAAGATTAGATTATTTGCATAAAACAAGTTTTTCAACTCACTCATGGTTTTATTTGCTTTTAATTCTAAATTTTTAATGTTTGGGGAGGTGAATAAAACACTCGTGTCATCCGCAAACTGAACTGCATCTTTTGGATTGATATTGTTAGTTATATCATCTATATAAGTTAGAAACAAAATAGGTACTAACACTGAACCTTGGGGTACACCATACTTAACAAACTGTTCATCTGAGGTAAATTTTTCCTTTGTACAATTTTTCTGGTATGTTGTTTCATAGTCAAGAGACACTCTTTGTTTATGGTTTTCAAGGTACGATTTTATCCAGTTTTTTGCATTCCCTCTTATTCCCATTTTTTCCAGTTTAGTTAATAGTATACCATGATCTATTACATCAAATGCCTTTGATAGGTCTAGGAAAATACCTGTAGCCACATCATTTCCATCCAAAGCTTTTAAAACACAATTTAAGAATTCAAACTTTGCTGTATGAGTGATTTATTTTTCCTGAATCCATGCTGCTGGGTAGAAAGTGGTACATATTTTTTGATAAACTTAAGGAGTCTGTCAAGGAAGATTTTTTCTAATATTTTTGAAAGAACACTTAATTAGGATACAGGCCTATAATTTTCCAACTGATCAGGAGGACCTTTTTTTAACAGTTTTGAGTACTTTTGGAAAAGTTCTAGTTTGTACAGACATGTTAAAGATTTTTGCTAGAGGGGCAGCTACATAATTAGCACAGGTTTTCAATATGAAATCTAGGACCTCATCTAGTCCACATGAATAGCTATTTTTTAATGTCATTATGTACCAGGGAAGTAAGAGAGATAAGTTACAAATCTTTTATCATGCTCTTATTACAGGAAAAATTACCTAAGGTGGTGGTGAACAGTATATCAAAGACTTTGGATAATTTTAAGGTTAAAATATGTATGAATCGTAAGTTTGTGTGTAAGTAAATTGAAAGTAGGCATGTATTCCTTTCCGATTAATGATAATAATAATTGTACTTGACTGATAAGATTATGCAAAGGCTATTTAAAGGATATAAAAAAATAATCACATAGGATTGCATCTGGGAAAGGAGAGCATTCAAGAATTTTTGTTATATGGTGCCAATATTAGATAACATAGTGCAGGATTGAATTGAAGTGTGAGAAAGTGTATGTTCCTGTGGCAATTACCATAATCTAATTATATCTTTATTATTATTTTTTATTATAATCTTATACACTGTACTTTGACTTTTAAATTCCTCCACCCATCTACTTTTGCCAATTACAAATTTTAATTTTATTTTCCTGCAGCATTTTTGTTAAATCAGTCATCACTTCCCTTGATAATTTATTCCAATCCCTGACACCCTTACCCACAAAAGAAAATTTGCCCATTTTCATGAAATCAAGTTCCAGCTTATGCCCATGGTCATCTTTTAATTTCCATCTACTACTCCTAATTCTCCGACCATTATCTCCCCCCTCCCTCCCCCAACATCAACATTTACCGTGTATACTCTCAGCACACCTCTCATTTTCCAATGAGTCCCAATCTATCTCCTTTATCATATCTGTTACTGACTGGTCCTGAAGTAATCTGCACAAACAAATCTAGCTGCTCTCCTTTTCATGCAAGCACTGATCTGACCACAATTTTGTAATCCAATTCACTCACTTCTCTGCTCAAAGTGTCCTGTCGAGTTGAGCTTATTATCAATTGCTATGATAAGATCTTTACACTACAACAAGCAATTCTGTCCTCACCCTATAATCATAAACAACATTTTGTTTTTATCTGTGTATCTATTAGCTTACTCTTCTTGGCATTTATCTTCATTCCATGTTGACTTACCTAGTTAGATATTCTACCTGGGTCACCCTGCAGTTGTTCACAGCCTTCTCCCATTTTGATCCTATTATATACCATTATTTAATCTGCAAAACAACATAAATTCTCACTGTAAGCCACCAACACATTCATTAAAATGATGAATGGTGGCAGTCCCAATACACTGCTTTATGGCAGTCACATACTGTCACCCCTTTTTATACTGCATTTCCTACTCTAACACATTGTACAGTTATAAAATGGCACAAAATTTGAGACTGAAAAGATATTTCAGGGAAGTTTCAGCAAACGGAAAGAAAGTATAAGTACAGTAGAGTTCAAGGTGATGATAAAAAAGGTGAAGAAATATTTATTCCAAAAAAGAAACTAAAGAAAAGAACAGAACCTATGTACTATAATAGCAAGGTGAGGTGATTAAAGAGGTTGGCGAGAAGAGAACATAACAGAATTAAGAGACAGCTAGGCAGTACCGAACATTTGTAACAACTAAATAAGGAGTTAATGAAAGCAAAGAAGATGACTAAAGATGGGTTTATAAAGAATATTATTGCTGTTGAGAACCACTGGCGAATGCTTCTAAAAATTTCTAAAGCATGTTAGAAAACTGAGTGGGAGGGGGTTTGTTGAGACAGTTATAGATAAAGACAGGGAAGAAGTTACTAAGGATTTCAAAAAGGCAGAGATTTTGAGTTATCTGGTTTAGTGAGACCATTGGGGATGATGATTCAGGAATGGGAAGTTGGAAATCAGAAATTGTGGTCATCCATATAATTAGAAATGAGCAGACTAAAAAATTTGAAATTCATCCTGAGGATATCATGAAGGAACTAAGATAGCTGAAAAAATGTAAAGAGCTGGTGTAGATAATGTCATTATGGACTTCTTAAAGTTAGCACGATGTGACATTGTAACTTATCTTGAAACATTATTTAAATTGAGTCGTGATACTTGCTGTTTATAAGAGGACTGGTTAAGTGTGATGATCATACTGGTCTATAAAGGAGGGGAGACAAATAGGATAAAATATTACAGGTCAACCAGTTTAACATCAGTGGTATGTAAATTAATGGAGAGATTGATATGCAAACACATCAGAGTATTTGTGAGGAATGAAAGTGTTTTTTAAGTCAACAACATGGCTTTTATGGGATCTCTGTTAGTAGGCTATATGCAAGATATTTTGTATGAAGCAGACAAAGGAGGCCAAATTTATAGTGTAGTACTAGTTCTTTCAAAGGCTTTTGATAGCCATAAAATGGTGCTAAAAAGGTAAAAATTATTTGAGAGGATGAAAAAGTGGTTTAATGGGTAGAAAAATTCTTAAAGGTGGAAAGAAATACATTAATGTATTATATGCAGTATCAAAGGAAGTGAAAATGGATGTGCCACAGGGTAGCATATTGGGACCCTTGGTGTTCAGTCTGCCAGTAAAGGCCCCTGCCAGGCATACCTCACACACAACGCGCCTGCACGCCGGGATACATATAAGACTCCAAACAGGCGCAGAGACATCAAAACAAACCAGGAAAACAAATAGAATCATCTAGAAGCTAAGTGGGACTATTTCTTACAGAGGTCGCCGTACTACCACACAACGGAATTCCTGCGCCAGGCCGCCTATATAAGCGTAGCCGGCCGCTCCACCGCCAGTTCCGGCCTGACCGCGGAACCAGCTTCAACTACAGAAGACCACCGGAAGTTCGCGAGAAGTAGAAGCCGTCTCTCTACCCCGGATCAGGACCAGGCTAAATTTCTCGACGGTCATCCGCTAACTGTACCACATTTGTTATTGTTTACCAGTGTTTTGTGTACATAGTAATAAACCTCAAGGAACCATTAAGTGTAGTTCACTTCAGTGGCGACAAGGTTGGGATAAGAACTCTCGACCATCATGGCTACGCCAGCAGCACCTACGGAATGGCAACAGTTCCTCCAAGGACTTCTACATCAGTTCTTCGAATCTCAGAGACAACTGATTGCGGAAGTCAGGAATCTCCGCCAACCCACGGCCCCGCCTCCGTTCCCAGCATTCAACGACGACGTCGAAGAATGGGAGACCTACGAGAAGCGCATAAAACAACACTTCGCAATTCATCACATATCCAAAGAAGAAGACCAGCGTGCATATTTCCTTTCCTGGAACCAATCAAAGATGTATGTCTTGCTCACCAAACTTCAGCCACAAGACCCCGACACCCTCACCTTCACGACCATCTGTACGACACTGAATGCATACTACAGACGCCGGTACCATGTCGTCGCGGCCCGCGTCGAATTCTATCAATGCCGGAAGAAGCCCGATCAGACGTATCGCCAGTGGGCGGCCGAACTCCAAGGCCTTAGCAGAAAATGTAAGTTTCAAACTCGTTGTTCCCACGAATCCTACGCCGACGACATGGTGCGTGATCACATCATACAGGCTGCACCAGATGCCGCACTCCGGCATGACGCCCTCAAGTTAGAGGACCCATCCCTGGAGCAGGTCATCGAACTTGCCTACAAATTCGAAATATCTACGGCCGCAGATCGCCGCCTGGAGTCCTGGGCGGATGTGGCCGCAATCCGAACCGACGTAGAGGACACACAGGACGTCGCCGCCATCCAGAGCTCCCAGTCGCGCTCCTCCCGACACCACAACCGGGGACCGCTTCCTCAGAAGGACATCGAACCGGCCCGTTCAGGCAGGGGCACCAAGTCTCGGCAGCAGCAGCGGATCCCGCAGCGCCGACGCCGCAGCCCGCTCCGCCTACCCTCCTGCCCCGCCTGTTATTCAGCACATGAGAGGGAAAATTGTCCGGATCGTTGGGCTGAATGCTCACGTTGCGGCAAGGAAGGACACCTGGCGTCCGTCTGCCGCACCAACACCACCAATGCCAATCCCGGCTCTCGCCGCCCAGGGTCTTACAAAGACAGGTTGAGCGGCGCACCTATGGATATCAATCAGGTAGACACTTCCACAGCATCCAAACTTTTTATTGACGTTACGGTCAATGGCAAGCCCCTGCGCCTACAAGTCGACACAGGAGCAGCAGTCTCATTGCTTAATTATACTACTTATGTGCAAATTGGCTCGCCCCCCCTCTCGCCGGCCCCCAAGCGCCTCCTGACATACAACAAACAGGAAATAGCACTCCTGGGACAATTCACAGCAAACGTCATGTATAAGTCTGTACATCGTTCAGTCCCCTTTTTAGTAGTTAACAGTTCTCTCACAGCAGACTTATTTGGACTGGACGCTTTCCGCTTATTCGGATTTTCAATTGAGGATAACATACACCTCGTATCTCAGCATGTTCCTTTTCCTGAAGTGGACGCCCTTTGCACCGAGTTTCAGGACCTGTTCTCACCAGGCGTCGGCTGTGCAAAGGACTTCGAAGCATCACTCCAACTCCGGCCGGACGTACGGCCTCGATACTTCCGGGCACGCCAGGTACCCGTAGCGCTTCAACAACCACTTCAGGAAGAACTTCAACGTCTCCAAGACGAAGGGATCCTCCAGCCGGTGCGGTTCAGCCCCTGGGCCACGCCGTTGGTCATAGTTTCAGAAGCCAGGACGCCTGCTTACGTCTCTGTGGTGACTTTAAGACCACCGTCAACCCGCATCTGCTGGTAGACGACTATCCACTTCCGAGACCGGACGACCTCTTCCGTAAACTAGCAGGAGGTACCTACTTTACAAAAATTGACCTGGCAGAAGCATACCTTCAAATCCCTTTGGATATCCAGTCCCGACAATACACAGTCATCAACACTCCCTCTGGCCTCTTCCAACTCAACCGGCTCATGTTCGGCTTGGCCAGTGCTCCAGCGATTTTTCAACGGTATCTCGAACAACTTCTCCAGGATATTCCGGGATGCATCAACTATCTCGACGACATAGTCGTCACGGGACCCTCCGCTGCCGAACACATGACCAACCTCCGCCTACTCTTCCTCCGCCTCCGTGCAGCAGGATTAAAATGCAACCTTTCCAAGTGTCAATTTTTTCAACAATCCATTTCCTACCTGGGTCACATCATCGCTCAGGAAGGCATTCTCCCAGCATTTTCCTATGTGGACGCTATTTCCAACTTACCTCGGCCTCAGGATCTACATCAGTTGAAATCTTTTTTAGGCAAAGATTTCATACTACAGAAAATTTATACCCTCAGCAGCACAAGTGGCAGCACCCCTGTACCACCTCTGTCGCAAGAATGTCCCGTTCCGTTGGACCCCAGCTTGCGAGACCGCATTCCACACCCTTAAACAGCAGCTCAAGTCCGCAGCATGCCTCATGCCATACACTCCAAACCTCCCCTTGATACTTGCCACAGATGCATCCGATTACGGTGTGGGGGCAGTTTCTGTCTCATAAATTACCAGATGGCACGGAACGCCCCGTAGCTTACATCTCCAAAGCCCCTATCGGCTGCTCAGCTTAAATATTCTCAAATCGAGAAAGAGGCGCTAGCTATTGTTTTTGCCTGCTCCAAATTCTATTCCCTTTTATATGGGATTTCTTTTCATCTCATTACCGACCACAAGCCACTCCTATCACTATTTGATCCGTCCACACGTCTGCCTACCAAAACATCCCACCGCATCCAGCGTTGGGCACTATTCCTGTCCCAGTTCAGATATACCATGCATTTCCGTACCACCTCCAGGCATGCCAATGCAGACGCCTTATCCAGACTACCGCAGGGACCAGACCTTGCCTTCGACAAGTCGGAACTTCTGGTGTTCCAGATCGACGATGACATACAAGAAGCACTGAAGACATTTCCAGTCACGGCCTCAAAAGTCGCGGCAGCCACAGGGGAGGACCCCCTCCTCCGTGTCATCCGACACCACACCCAACACGGGTGGCAAACACGTTCCCCTCCACGCCATCATCAAGACCTCAAGTTCTACTACTCCATCCGCCACCAGCTCTCAGTAGTAGAGGGAGTGCTCCTCCGCACAGAACCAAATTCCACCCCGAGGGTCGTCGTTCCGAGATCCCTACAACCGACAATCCTCCAAACTCTCCACCAAGGACACTGGGGAATTGCCCGCACCAAATCCCTTGCCAGACGCCATGTATTCTGGATCGGCCTTACCACGGATGTCACGAAGATGGTGCGGCGCTGTACCATCTGTGCCCAACAACTGCCCCGCCCCCCTCAAAAGTTCCTTTCCTGGCCGGCACCGTCCGGACCCTGGGAACGCATTCACCTCGACTTCGCTGGCCCATTCCTAGGCCACCAGTGGCTCCTAGTGACGGATGCCTTTTCCCACTTCCCATATGTCGTCCGTTGCTCCACAATCACTACAGAGGTCACCATTTCAGCCCTCACGAAGATCTTTTCCATCGAAGGATTACCATACGCTATCGTCACAGATAACGGACCGCAATTTCGAAGTCGGGAATTCCTATCCTTCTGTACCGCCAACAATATCCACACCTCCTCACCCCGCCCTTCCACCCCCAATCTAACGGGGAGGCGGAACGGCTAGTCAGAACATTCAAAACCCAAATGACCAAATACACCACAAGTCACAAACTCGAAGAGGCATTGACACTCTTCCTCAGTTCCTATCGAACCACTCCAGTGGGGGCCAAAAGCCCGGCGGAATTGCTGCATGGCCGCCAACCTCGCACTCTCCTCCATCTCCTCTTACCCCCGCCCAAAGTACAGGTACCTTCGGGCCCATTCCGTTTCACCCCGGGCTCCCTAGTCTGGGCCCGCGGGTTTGGCTCCCGGGCCGGTTGGCTTCCGGGGGTCATCCAGCGGCCCCGGGGCCGCCAACTGTTCGACGTCAGCCTGGATGGCCGGATAGTGCGACGCCATCGAAACCAACTACGTCCCCGCTACCCCACGGCACCGTCCTCTTCCACCACGGCACGGCCATCCACTTCTTCCTCTCCTTCCCTGCCACCTCCACCACTCCTGCCGTCTAACCGTTGCTCAGGGACAGTTACAGCGCCACCAACGACGCCACAACCTGTCGGTCGCTCCGACACCCTTCAGCCGCAGCCTCTCGACCACCTGCGGGGACCATCTTCAGCGCCCCCCGTACAGCCCCCGGCCATCGACGCCGACGAACCGATGCCGTTAGCTCCACAAGTACCTCCACCACAACCTGCACCACGACGCAGGTCGGCACGCATCGCCAGGGGAACAGCTCCGTACTCCCCTGGAGGTAGCCTTCATAGTCTGCTCCAGGGCGCCGCGGCAGACGACCTCGCAGACGTCGCAGACATCGCTTCCCCCCCCCCCCCGGGAGGGAGGTATGTTCAGTCTGCCAGTAAAGGCCCCTGCCAGGCAGACCTCACACACAACGCGCCTGCACGCCGGGATACATATACGACTCCAAACAGGCGCAGAGACATCAAAACAAACCAGGAAAACAAATAGAATCATCTAGAAGCTAAGTGGGACTATTTCTTACAGAGGTCGCCGTACTACCACACAACGGAATTCCTGCGCCAGGCCGCCTATATAAGCGTAGCCGGCCGCTCCACCGCCAGTTCCGGCCTGACCGCGGAACCAGCTTCAACTACAGAAGACCACCGGAAGTTCGCGAGAAGTAGAAGCCGTCTCTCTACCCCGGATCAGGACCAGGCTAAATTTCTCGACGGTCATCCGCTAACTGTACCACATTTGTTATTGTTTACCAGTGTTTTGTGTACATAGTAATAAACCTCAAGGAACCATTAAGTGTAGTTCACTTCAACTTTTCTCTACTATTATATAATTCTGTAATGAGACTGTGTTTGTAGGTCAGCATCGAGAAAAAACTACTGAGCAGAATTTTAGATGGGGTGTAACAGCTTGAATGCTTAGGACTGAATTAAAATGTAAGATATCTCTTATGACGCTCGCCATGTTGGCGCTGGACCGGAACTGAAAATCTCTTCTGGACATCATACTTTCAGCCATTAATCTGAAATAATTTGAAAATTTCTGAATTGATTTGCTTGAAATCTTAGCATCTTACTTTAAACCAGATGTTTCTATATTCATGTGGTACTGGAGCATGAATCAAAAATTTTATGTTATCCTGGCATAACCTAAAATCTACAGAATAAGTTTTCATAAGTTTGATTTTTGCCTAAAATTTGTGATTCTGTTATCACATTCCCTTAACTGGGGTCAGCATGAAAGAAAAGTGTCGGTATCTTATCGACATCTATTGGTGTGTTTTTTTGTTTTTTTTTTACTTATGGCTTAAGACTCGTTGACGTCGAGGGTCATTAGAGGCGGGATGGGACTGGGACAAGAACGGTAAGGAATTCGGCCATGGCCTTTTTGAAAGAAGCATCCTAGCATTCACCTGGAGTGATTAGGAAACCATGGAAAACCCAAATCTGGATGCCCGGACGGGGATTAGAACCCGCGTCCTCCCGAATGCGAGCCCAGAACGTTAATCGTTAACCCACCACGCTCGGTACACATCTATTGGTTCTTTCTGTAAGTTTCGTGTCTTTAGCTTCTAAAGCCGACAGATGGCAGTAGTGTACCAAAACCCGCGAAATAGATTTATAAAGAATTTATCGAATCTTGGATAGATTTAACTTTTTCTCAGAATGGCTTTGCTCGTGTCCGAGCGATGGCGATTGCACCTGGGGGTATTTATCCTTCCGTGGCAACGTCTGGGAAGACGAACTGTGGCGGCACACGTTGCCTTCCCCAGCGTGGCAGTGTTCGCACGTGTTGTTGTAAATGTGAATGACGTGTAGTGTGCGTGTTTAGTGTAGAGAGATGTGTGTTGTGGATGAGAAATGAAGGAAGGGGGGGAGGGTCAGCCCACTCGAGCATACTGTTCCGAAAGACCGAAGGACCTCCGGGGTTAATGTCCCCATTCAACGGATGAATCAACATCAACAGTGTCGCATAACTACAGTCCATAAAAGTCGATTTTAGGGGTGTTTTTCGTCGAAAAGTGGGGGTGTAACCAGTTTTGGAAGGGTGAGATCTAAAAAACAAAAGTTGCGAGGGCGATTTCTAGAGGGGGGTCTCACGGACCATATCCCACCAGAGGGGGTGGGGGGAGTCGGAACAGATCTCACGAAGTCTCACCAGAGGGGGGGGGGTCAGGAAATCCGAAAAAACACCTTACGTGATTTATGGATGCCCCCTTATTAGGAATTTTGCACCACTATTTCTCATACCCTGAGAAGCAATTCCTGATGATAAAAATTTCTTCCGCCACCATGAATCGAATCAGCCAACCTTGTGAGCGCCGGACACCATCACGGTCAAGTAGTTGACTGTGCTAAAGGGGCGGTCGAATATTTAACAGGATGCGAATAGTTAAGAACAAATTTGACACTGCACTTTTTGCGCGAATAGTGACAAGTGCTGTATTGAAGAAATGCACATAAAAAATACCGCTACGTTGTTGATTCATATCATTTTTCCTACTAAATATTAGTAATTTAATAATAATTACTTACAAGTCGTTGAGTTTCAAGTTAAGGGTAGTAGGCCCTATACAAATAAGGATAATTTCATCCTAATCTTTCTGTGTGTTGAAATCTGAACAAATTGCGACACTGAAGTCCTGGAGATTCAGGCGCCTGCTGTGCTGTTCATCAAGGAATCGACGAGTCAGTGTCGCGATCGATGAGGCAGCCCAAGTCATCTAACGGACTCGGGACGCTAAACACCACGTAGACATTACTTTTCAAATTATGAATTTCAGTGTTTCGACAGATACTGACATTTTAAAGTTACGGTTTTATGTGCATGTGCTGTTTTTGTCAGATCCTGAAAACTCAATAATTTAAGTGTTGATCATCTTTTATTGAGCCGCCTGGTCACTCAGTGGCTCAGCTGTCTGACTGTAAAGTCCCCGGTTCGACTCCCTGTTTCGGCGGGGAATTTCATAGGCTCTTAACCGGACCTTCAACTCTCGCTCAGCTTTCTGCGTAATATGAAGTACTCCAGAAAGCTTCCCTGGTTCGGATTCCACGTTAAATTGAAGGTCCCCTATACCCGGTAGGAGTAACGGCTTCGACTAGGTAGCTACGTTAGACGAGGATTGTGCAATCGATAAGAAAACCCTGTCACCAGGTCATTACGATCACACGATTGTAATTTAATCTCATGTTTACCGATTCCCGAAACCTGTTTATATATATAGATATATATATATATCCTTTATCAATGTGCAGCAATACCGAAAAATTGTAGCAACCGATTTTAACGGAGCTTCACATTTTAATTATTCGTGGCAGCCCTAACATGATAAACAATAATTTGCCTGTATCAAAATTATAAGTAAATTTGGTCGAAATAAAAGTGTTTATAATATTTAACAAAACAATGGAAACAAAGTTATGTGCTTTTGACATCCCTAACATATCATCACAGTGAAATATAGTAAGAGTAATATGATATATGTCAGATAACAGATAAAAAAATAGTTATCGGTATTCATTTCTAAATGTTTTTCTATACATTACGTTTCAATTTGGAACAACAAATACAATCTGTCGATCGTAGATCATAAGTTTATTTACATGTTATTTTATGGTAGTGTTATTTTTGAAAAAACATGAATTTAATTCTGTGTTGTTATGAGTAATGTTTATATAAATTTTTGTACTCCACGACAGAAAAAACAATTTGTACAAACTGCTGCTGAAAGCGTTTCCTATGTGGCATACGTCGAAACGTTGTTCGGATTACTGCAGGTTAGCGTCTCCCAAGCCGTTAATGACACCGATGCCCTTCAGCAACAAGATAACATATTTATTACTATTAAAACTTTGGTCAGACTATGCCTGAGTAGGGTGATTTACTACAGTATACAAAATTGGAGTATCGGAAGGGGTGCAGAGAAGTGAAGCTAGATTCGTTTGAGGAAATTACCGTAGAACTCAGTCAGTAAGTTATGTGAAACACGAGCGGGATTGATAGTTTCTAGGATACAGGATGCGGTGTGAAGAGGGTGCTGGGGAGTTTATGAGGCATAAATTTACTATTTTCTTGGATTTGTTTTTGGTTCAAGAGTTAGGAGTAGAACTAGGAAGGGAAGGGAATGGAAGAGATGCTGTACCTAGATTTCATGCGTTGGGTAGTGGGAATGTTTTTATTTATTTGTTTTAGTGCAAAGAATGAGGGAGGGGAATAAATTACCACGGGAAATTCTTAATAATTCATCAGAAACCCAGAAATAATTTAAAATTCGTAAAATCGCACTCAAAGAATTTAAAATTAAATAAAAAGATCATGAAATGAGAAATTAGGTGCAAAGGGAAGTTGCCAGTTGGGCGTATGCTCCTCGGAAATTAAATTAAACTATAACAACATTGATGAGACATCTATGGGTTTTTTTACACACAGTACCATCCCGGTAATTGTCTGCAATTATAACGGCAGAGCGTTTAAATCGAATTCCGGATTTTAGGAATGACCGGATTTGTCAAGAGTCGTCACCAGAATGTTATCTTCACCACTTGGTTTATTAAAGTGTTGATAGATCAAGTGACTGTTCCTGAACGAATTTTTATGACCAAAAACACGTTTGTTATAAACTTTAAATACAACAAATTTTAATACTTAATACAATTCATCATCATCATCATTATTACCATCTTTCGCGGACTTTCTCCAACTTCGCGTGCCAGCCCCGGCCATTTCCTCTTTCCAGAGACTTGTGCTTATTTTGAAAGCATATTAATCAGTCACACTATCGGCTTGCAAGGCATGTCGTAGTCTTGTGGTGAGGGCGACCTATTGCCATGAGTCTGAGAACGTGTAACGATGTTGTGTGTGTGATAAGAGTTATTTATTGTTTGTGTAATGTGTAGTTTATGAGACGCAGATGGTGACCGTATAGCATTACCATTGACGATTGTGGAAAACTGCCTAAAAATCGCAATCAGGACTGTTTGGTATGCTGGAGCCAGGACTCGATCCCAGTGGCGGATCCAGTTTGTTTGTTTTGTTTTTTTTTTTTTGCTCTACTGTTTTATAAGGGCGGCAGTCAAGGCCAGAGTCAAGCCCCCCCCCCAACGAAATCCTAGCCCCCCCCCCCCCCCCCCCACAAACCAAATACTGGATCCGCCACTGCTCGAACCCATCCCCGTTATACCTCTCCGATCCAATGTGAAGTGCCCAGCCACACTGGCGGGAATTTTAAATAAGTATTTAGTACGATTGTTTTTATTCTTACGTTAACGATTCCGTAAGTTCAAGTCGGTTTAATGTAGTTATAGGTAAAAGAAGATTGTAATTGCTGAGTATTCTGAGTCAAACCTCGTAAATCAACGATGTAAGTTGACGGCGCTGTTTCATTGACGTGATTTTGTTTATGTTTATCACGACTATTCACTTTCTTTGAAACATCATAAACTACATCCTATGAGCAAACCAAAGTCAAATACAGTAACTTGTATTAAGAGGACGGAATTTGATATGATGAATGTCATCGAAGCCAACGATTAAACTATATTCCAAGATTCTATATTATGTATTTTTTAAAAAATGATTCCACTCAACAGTTACAATCGGTTATCATTGTACCTGGAGATTAAAATCGTTGCAGAGAGATTTATTGTGTTAAAACCAGAGACAACGCAGCTGAAAATAAAGTTTTGTTTAGTCTTTCATTACAGACGTTTAAACATTAAACCGTTGTTATTTAGATAGTACTATATTGCTTTCAACGCTGTTAGTTTTGTCATAAATTTCTAATTTTTTCTGCAGTCTTCTAATACTAGAAATTACATTACTTATGCATGTTTTGTGAAGAATTTTCATACTAGCGGTTCTATCTGTATGGAGAAGAGTAATAAATGTCAACCACATTTTAATTTTTTTTTTCTTGTAGGAGTAAGAGTATTTTCTCAAAGATAAAAACTTTCGACTCATGAAGAGAGAGATAAGATTCAGTGAGCATAATACATCCAGATTAGAATAATCTGGCTAGATTTTTCGAAGAATGAGCAGATTTTACTCAAGAAAATGTATGGAAACAAAGATGCTAGTAATCTCGGAAAGATGTTAGGTTAAGCAGTAACCACCTCCAAAATACAGAACGCGTTTTGATGGTATGAGTATTGAGCGTCAAGCTCAGTACATTAAACACATTACTGCGCTTAACATGACATATTTCATGTTACAAACCGATGTGTGATGATTACAGACGATTTCAACGTACATAGATCGGTGTTTCTTTTTTACATAACAGCTCATCTTATTTTTATCACCCTTTTATATTTATGAACTTCCTTCTTCCTAAACAAGTTGTGACCACTCTGAATAACGACATGCTGCGTTTCATGATCTGTATCGAGAGAAGAAATACGCCGTGGTTACTTTATAGTCCTAGTGTACCACTGGTTGCATACTACTTCGAGCACTCGCCTTTGCAAATGGGACAGCCTGTTAAACTACTTGCCCGGCGCAGATTTCACGCTG